>CABFWB010000956.1:121705-184413 GCA_902151455.1 Timema bartmani
TTGTTATTTATGAAGACCATTAGAATAATCAAATATACTAAGGGTGTGCGAAGTCCACCTTTCTTAATTCAAAGCGAAGTTGAATCAAAATAATATGAAATATTCCCGAAGCCAAATTGAGGTTCAAATATTGAAAAATATGTTTTATATGGGCAAAAAAAATTATATGTTGCATAACAATATTATTTTAAGTATTAAATATAGACTACAAAATGTTAAATTGTAAATAAAATTGAATTTTAACACATTTTAAATAAAGGTGATAAATCATAGTTATTATCAAAACATGTAATTTAATTATTTTAGATTTTTATCATATGAACATTAATATTTGAAGAACAAAACAGTTAAAAACATCAAAACTTTATCATAAAAGTGTGCCTTCACTTTAATTTTTCTTTTTGACAAAACTTTGTAACTGTCAAATTTGAAATTTTACTTTCAAATTGAAGACGAGGCTGATGAATATTCGAAGCAAAGTCAAATTTTTCAAAGCTCTGCACACCTCTAAAATATTTTCATTAAAAATCATTATCACTAAAACTATGATTAGTTTGAAAATTTGTTAAAAAGTTCTCAAGGCTAGATCCACACTAAAAAAGGAGCACTTATCTAGTAGCAGTGCCACAAGATTATAGGTCTGACAGAAAAGTTACTAAAGCTAAACATACTATCATAACAAGATTATTGTTCAGGTTGTATGCATTACACTGTAATTTATATTTCTCAAACATTATTTTTAATCACACAGAGCTTTGATAAAATTTTAAAATGTCATGACTTAATTAATAAATTGTACATCAACCAAAGTAAATAAAACAATCTACCCCAAGAGCATGCTAGAATTTGATCAGTGGTTTTGAAATTTTACTACAAGAAAATGTGTGTTAACTACCCCTTCATAGTTTAGTTCAAATGCATAAGGATGTAGATTTTATGGGTGTGCGAATATTCATTTGAAACTTCATTTAGAAAGAGTAGTAATTTTAAATAGTCATAAATCTCTTGAAAGTCCTGTCCAGACCAATATGTTTATGGCAGCAGTTGGCAAGACAAGGGAGTATCCAGATAATCTGGTGACTCAGAATTAAATATATTCTTGTCTTTTATTCAATTTGAGGGGAATACTGATGTTAGCAGAAAGCAAGAGGTTGTGGCCTGAATAAGGGTTAGAAGGAGGAGGGGGTATTATAAGCTAGGGCTTGTGAAAATAAAGGGGGCAGTGGGGGGAAGAGGGCAGTATTGCAAGGTCAACCATTTGAGTATGCCTGTCAGTCTGTTGCTAAACAGACAGACAGACAGACAAGGAGGCGACCCAGACAGAATCGAGATTACAAGGGGTGTCAAGTCTAGAGAACATTTAAGGGGTATCAAGCCTAGAGAACATTTAAGAGGTTTCAAACCTATATAACATTTAAGGGGTGTCATGTCTTTTTTTATTAATACCACCTCAAATAACAATGTTTTGAAGTAATTTTTTGCATTCTGCCAATACTACTTAAATCATAAATATAAAACCCCATCTTCAATAGGAATTTACTAATTAAAATAATTTCTAGCAAAAATGTAGGAAAAATCTACTGTTTGATATTTATTTGAAATTTTGATATTCAATTCAATAAATATTTCTATTAACACACCCCTAGTAAATCTGAGTACTTGTTTCTGGATTGGTATTTAAAAAAATTGAGCTTAGTTTGTTTCGTTTTTTGACAAAAAACAAGTTGAATCCACTTTTCTTTTTCATATAAATCAGAATAATTCTACACATTAAACCTAAAAACAGTTAGTAGTGTGCCTGCCTACTCTTTTTAGTGTGGAAGTACGTATTTATCGCCAATAATTATTTTACATGCCTCTCTTTATTTATTATTCTATTTCTATGAGACTAAACTACACTAACACAGCCTTGTTGATAAAATCAAAACTCTACATTTACTATCAGTCACCCGTTAAGTTTTTTCTGTCAGAAAATTTCAATAAAACTTGAAAGGTTTGAATTAGTTTCACCAAAACTTTTAACAGATAAAGCAGCTGAAATATATTTTTAAAAAAATAGAAATAAAACACAACTTTTTAGAATATCTTTCATGCAATGGTTGTGGCCTTGGTAATCTTCAGAATTCGATAAAAATACTTAGTAAATGCAGATTCCTGCCTTTACAGAACAGCTAGGAAACAATGTCCACTGATGTAATGACTTACATCTTTAGAAGTGTTTGTGATAATTTACCGTGTTAATGATAATCTACCTCTGGACAGCATTTATCACGTCTTTCACAGTGTTCTGTACCTCGGCAAATAGCTTTGTGTTGTCAGCAGAATTCCTCGATCCAGCAGAACGCAGCTGCCGAGCTTGGTTCTCCAGACGAGTGAGCAGTTCGCGGAAGTGGAAGCGTGCATGCGATGGAACTATTCTGTCAGCATAACTGATACATGACGAGTGGAAGAGTCCTACTTTATCTGACAGCTGCAACCACGAACCTGTGGAAACATTGGTTGCAGATCGTAGGGAAGATAAGGACGTTTCAAGAGCCTGAGAAATTTCTAGAACACTCTCCTTTTCACTTTTGGCTGTATTGTCATCACCATCGCTCCTGGAAACAACCGTTTGAGGCTTGGGTGCACTGCTCGGGGTAGCATAGATGGCTGGACCAGATTGCAGCTTGGGTGCAGCGAGAACTGGCTTCACTGCCTTCACAATGGGCTTGGTGGGAACAGCCGGTTTTTCATCTGGGGGCGGCCAAACTCTTCTGGTAGGTCCTTCCTCAGGTGAACTATGTCCTTCTACCTCAGGACGGCTTGACTTGAGTCCCAGTTTGGGGCTGACCTGGCCTGGTGGTTCTGGCACCTCCTTGCTTTCCCACAATTTCTTCAGGCTGCTTATGCTACCTGTACTCCGCCGCTTATCATCACCTTCTTCTCCCAGGCTTTCTCTTTTCTTCCCTCCCTCTCCCTCTTCAAGATCACTCCTATCCTCATCACCTACTAAATAGTCTTCTTCATCCAGTTTCTTGGCTGAAACGTTTTCAACTTTTCTAAGTCTTGACTTGAAGTCTATAATAGGACCGGTCGTGTCTTCACTCTCTTCTCGGTTATCTGGTTTCTTTGGCTCAAATTTCTTTAACTGGGCCTTGAAACCCAGTACCGGTGGCCCAGTCCCATCTTGCTTGGAGTAGTTTTCTAGAGAGATGTCTCTGCTCACTTTACGGAGGTTGGCTTTGAAATCTACTGGAGAGAGAGGATTTTGCATGGTGTCGTCTTGGGCCCCTTCAAACAATTCGGAGACCAACTGAGCCGCTGGGTCAACTGATGGGGGGCCAAAGAGTTGTTTTTCCCCTTGGGGTGACTCCCGTACTCCGACACGGTTCTTAAGATCTGCTCGCTCTTTTATCTCCGCCACAAGTTTTAGTTCCAACATCTCCTTCATGCCTGGCAGAGGACTCTTTAGACCCTTGTTGTTTAAAGGCCGGTCATCTTCTCTCGAAGGTTTGGTGCTGCTGTCTGGAGGTGGTGGGGGACCTTTAATCACTCTAGGAGGTTTATCTTCCTCATTTATATTTTCTTCAGGAGGGGTTGGAAGTAAAATTTTTTCCTCAGAGTCAGGCGGTGAGGGAAGGGGAGATATGCTTGAGGAAGAAGGAGGGGGACTGTGTTCTCGATGTCTAAGACTCACCCCAAACCTAGAGCTGGCCTCGCCCACAGAGGGCTGTGTGTTCACAACATCTGGTTCCCCTCGAACACTTTGGGAGCAGTCAAACTCCTCTGGGGGAGGAGGAAGGTCAGTTGGTGGAGGGGGAAACTCTAGGTCCGCTAATGTAGGTTGCAAGTTTCGTGAGGGGCTGCCTCCTCGGAACGTCGAGGTAGGCCTGAAGGTCCGCAGGCCACTGGCAATGTCCACGCTAGCGTTGCGAGAAATGGCGGTCCTGGGCCGGGGTGATGAGGGTGGGGGATGGGGGCTATGACCACCTGGGTGGAATGCACCTCCAGATGAGTTGCTGCGGATCATCTGTGGCTGGGTGCGGATATTGGAACGCAAGAGGGGCATATCCGAGTTCCCTTCTCCTAAGCCATCACTGCATGGTTCCACAACGTCGCACTGGGATAGTCCACTTTGTCGCAGAGACTCTAAGTAGGCCCCTATTCTTTTTTCCTTAGGGAGCGTCCCATACCAGTTGATAGCTCGTTTCACATTCTGGACCTCCAGTGCCACAACTTGAACCACCTTCTGTGCAGACTCTTTAGGTGGGTATGTACGTGCCTTTTTACCACGTTGTTCTAGCCCACGGTTCCCCATGACAGGAACCCTTTTTATGGAGCAGAATGTGCCTGTGGTGTGTGCCTCAGGGTAGGAGTGGGCTCCAGAATCGTCTGTGTCCGGAGTCTGGTCCTGTAGATCGCTCTCACTGTCCCCTTTGTTGCTGGCAGCGAGAGACTGCAGGTCTCGAGTTATACCTAGCACAGAGCATTAAATAAGTAATCACTAAATATTATGTTTCAACATCATGATACACATAAGTTTCATACACGTACATATTATGTTGACCCAGTATTAATACACTTTTAAATGTGTACCCAAACTAAAAATATAATTATCATTTATTTATCTTTGTGTTTACAAATACTTAGCCAGATTATTTACTTAACAATAATTTAAAATCTAATTATTAGTGTGGTCTTCAAACAAATATTTTATTGAAATAGATGTATACTGATCAAAAATTACAGGATGAGGATTTTTAATGCTTCTTTTTGTCTGTTCATATACTAAATGCAAATGAGGTTAATTGCATCAAACACTATAAAGAAACTTGAGTTACTAATCACTCACCTACTTTCACACAAAGTGACACCTATTTAAAATAGAGCAAGTAATTAAAAATTAAGCAGCACAGCCAGCAAACACCCAGATGATGCAAGAGTAAAAATTGTAAAGATAATAGAAATAAAAAAACACATTTAAACAACCAAAGTGGCTTCCTTAGCAGACAAGCAGAGGTTTTAGGGCCGTAATTATAGTCTAATCTCGAGAACAAACCTATCTCCTTGCATAAGAATAAAATGTGGTTCAGGTTGAATGAAATATTGACCAAAGTATGAATATGGACTATAAATACGGCCCTTAATGGTTTTTTTTTAGCACGGTGTCCTACTACCTGTTCGGGTTATACACATGGCCCTTGTTGAAAGCAAATATCACTAGCTGATAGTTTTTATATGCATCACAAGACTATTGATAGGCTGCAGTTTTTCAAGAAGAAAAAAAAGTATTATATATATTTAATGAAAAATATATACACATACATACAGAAGGGGACTGATGTACCCTGAAAATTACACAATTATGTGTTTTGTTGTGTTTTAACTGTGAACTTTAAGGCCAACAGTTTTCTGTAATTTTGTAGGCCTTGCCCTTCTATCCTCCTTTCATTGATTAATTTAATAAAGCCATTCAGTGCCATTTTTCTTTTGTATTATTAAAACATACAATTTAGGTTAACTGTTGTTAGTTAAAACTAACACATTAAAATTTAATGAATATTATAAAAACAATATAAAATTGTTGATTATGTTTACTATTCAATTCATTGAAAAAGAATGGTAAGTTCATTTTGAAAAAAATATTAATAAAATAGATTCAAGAGGTGAAGATGATACTAGCTATGTTGTTATGAGCAAAAGAAAAAATTAAACTATAGAAATTGACTAGTTCTCTTAGCTGGAGGCACGTTTCTCCTTCATTTTAATGGCTGCATGTGTTGACTGCCATACATATTTGGACAACTAATTACGATGCATAGCACACATCATCATCCTATTAGATTAAGTTTTACTTTTAATCAATTACTTCAATGGCTGAACAGCCTAAGGCCACTCTTATGTTAGACTGGCCTGCGGATGATGGGGAAATCGGGGTTCGAATCTAGTGAGAGTGGTTTTCCCTAAATAGTTTCCCCAATCTGCTTCCCAAAAAATGCGGTTAGATTACCTCTAAAATGGTTCCTTCCTCATTCTGAACAAGTAGTAAGATGCGGTGATAAAGAAAAATAATTTCTTGTAACATTATACATGTGTTTTTGTTTGCTTTGATGTGGCATCCATCTCAACATGTTTCTACATGACTGAATGCTGGTTATTACTCTTAACTTTTATTTTAGTGAAGACAAACTTTTGACACCCCCTTCCCATTTCTCTGAATTTGTACCAGTTTCTAAGAGGAAGTTGGTCAATGTCTGGAAACTTAATAGTATAATGATTTTAAAATAAATATGACAAATGATTTTGTAGACACCAACATCTTTGTTACAGTTTCAAAATTAACTAAAGATGGGTTGAATCCACTTTCTTTCAAATCCGTAACATTTTACAAATGAATCTCCAATACAAGTGTTAGAAAAAAACACACACAATAAGCATTGACTTTCTCACATCGGTAGGACTATTACGTTAAATACAATATTCTTTATAAAATTACTTTAATAAATGTTCAAAATAATGACCATTCACACCAATACACTTTTAATACAATGGAAATAGGGGTGGGCCCTCAAATCCTTAAGGATAATTGAAATTCAAGGATTCAGAGAATTTTTGTATTCGAGACTCAAATCCTGAAACTTTTTTTTTTAATTTTTCAAGTGAAATTTATTTTACT
The DNA here is from genome assembly GCA_902151455.1 of Timema bartmani. Classification (NCBI taxonomy): domain Eukaryota; kingdom Metazoa; phylum Arthropoda; class Insecta; order Phasmatodea; family Timematidae; genus Timema; species Timema bartmani. The sequence goes on from CABFWB010000956.1 coordinate 128,361, forward strand.
TCTTATTGGTGGTTCAGAACAGATTATAATAGTTACAGGATGAACTTGTTAAAAAAAATACAAGTTTAATATCCTCAAAAATTGAAGTCAAATAAAAAAATGTTTCAAACATTATAGGTTTTCATTAAAAATAAAAGTTGACCTTGAAATAACCTTGAAGACGTCCACCAAAACAAAAATATCAAAAACTAAATTTTTTTGCTCAAAACAATTTTTTCTATAATGCTTCATATTCAGGATTTTGTGGTGTCTCAACTTTATGGCTCACCCGGTATATAAAAAAACAATTGACTTTGTAGAACACAATCAATAATTAATCAAGATATTAATGAATAGATAGAGATGGGTAGAATCCTATATTTGTCAAATCCGAAACTTAAATTTTCTTTTGAACCACAAATCCAAACTTAAATCTTTAGAAGAGAAAAATTTTAGTTAACGTGAAAATATTTAAAATTCAATTAAAAAAAGTTTAAGGCTTGGTTCCAATGACGAATGATATTTTGCTTGTCATGTATATTAAGCCATAAACAACAGATTTAACTTTTTTTTTTGTAAATTAATTATATCAATACAATTTTATCGTTTTTGTGACTATGCTATTCTTCCAACCATATCAAGTCAAGGTCTTCATAAAAATTGTATTTGAGATACAATCTTGAGATTTTTATGAATCTCAAACTTCTTGAATACGATAGGATTCGAGGATTCAAGCATCCTATCTATGATAAATACACATGCTATGTTGCTGTGCACACATCACATTATTATAACCCCAATAAGTTGACAAAACACTTTTAACACTATTTTACTTATATTTCTTAGTAATGCAAAGGCAATTTATAAGCAAGTTGGTAGCTCTCATTTGTTCAATCAAAGGTGTTCATATGAATCATTAATGGACACAAAAAGGTGTTTAACACAACGAGTAGTAAAAAAAAAAACAGGCTAAAAGTAACACATTCAAATTACTGATTAAATAATTAATACAAGAATTACTATTCAAATAGAAAATAGTCCAACACATGTAGTTATAAAAACAAATGAAAATCCTAGTGCTAAAAGTCATTATTCAATGCAAAAGTTGAAAAGGTTTTACTATACTTTGAAAAACAAAAACAAAACAAAGATGCAATCACAGGAAGGGTTTAGAAAATAGGAACACTGCATGATGCATAGCCAATCTATGTAATACATTTATTTAAAATTAGAAGCTAGGCCTGATCCACTCCCTGCCCAACCCCCCTTCCTTCCAGATCTGAGATAAAATTTTCATTTTACTAATGAATCTCGAATCAGAGAAAGTGATTTTTTTAAACTTCAATTCTAATCGTGTTCATATCTAAAAAGGCAAATTAATGTTCTGAAATCTAGTTGCTGGATTTGTCCTGAAATGGTGTTGAGACAAACAGCTTTAATTTTATTTATTTGAGGAATTTAATGTGAACTTACTGAACTGACTGATTATATCAGCACACGACTTATAAACTAACTTTAACTAACTTGAAACTGGGAGCCTTAATTCAGTAGACAGACTGAGATAAGGTGATGACCAGACAAAAAACTAATAAGTGTCATAATAGCTCTGAAAAAAATTACTAAATTCAAAATGTAGGTCGGCGGGGGAGGGTGGGGGACCTATTTTTTCAATTCGAAATTTGTTTGAAACCCTGAACCTCAAATATCCTTAAGTGATGAGGAATTTGAAAGGGCATACCATTCCAATTTGAAATCATAAAATAGAACATTTTTGTCTTTAAAAGAAGTTTTGAATTATCATGTGTGCTATTTAAAATTATGTTTCATATTATTAAACAGTAGTATTTAATAGTCTCCACTTAATTATTGTGTTACAAGTCAAATTAAGTGAACAGTGCACATAATGAATCAGTATTGGATCATAAAAAACGTGAATAGCTTCAAGTAATTATTGAAATTTAAGATAAGTCTCTAACATGGGATTATCAAGCTGATCACAAAAAAAATATCATAATATTAGTCTTAAAGTACAATGTATAAGGTGAAACAAAAAATAAATATAATTATGTGAAGTAGCAAGATAATAAAGATTTTACAAGTAAAAGGAAAGAGGTAGGCTATATAAATCACACCCATGATTGTTTCCAGACTATAGTTTGGATCAGTTTTTTTTATTAAAGTCATATATTTTTCCACTGCCAGCTGGTTAGGCCCTTTATAAAATAATATGTTATATTCTTCTTTTGTCTAACACTCAATATATCACTTCAAGAAAAACAATAGATTGAATGAAATCATCAGCTTTTTTTCTTGTGGCATTCATCGGTTAGTTATGATAAGTCACATTGATGTATTGTGTTTTTGTAGCTTTTCATTCATGTCAGATAAAGGTCAGAATAAGGGAGGGGAAAAAAAAAGTTGAAAAATAAATACCAATTGTTTTGTCCTCCTTGAAGTCTACATTAAGTTTTAGTAAATAAAAGGACATACCGAAGCTTCAAATGGGGCCAAATGGGCAGGATGTAAACATAGGGCCAGTGATTGGGCAAGATTGAACACGATTACGGCAGGGTTAATTACCTCATAGACAAGTAAAAACACAATGCCAAAGGAGGAATCTGGAGTGGGTGAAGTAAATGCACATATTGCCTGAGGCTGTACTGTAAAACCACATGAACTATGTATTCAAACTTGACTGCAGCATTTTAAAATTGATAATACATATGCCAGTGGTGGTAGGTCGATGCAAGCATTGAAAGCACTGCTTGCCTACTTTCAGCAAAATAATTATTATTCTATTAAATAAATTATATAACTTAAATATTTTAAAAATCCCAAACATAATAAATTTTGGCAGCCTCTTTTTGTAAGCTTTTTTATTTTTAAAGTGTGTCTGTGGGGTTGTTTTCTCCATGAAGCCCACGATAGCGAGATAGCTTACTAAAAGCAATCTCAACAGTGCCTCTATGGCCTTCAAATAGTACGAGGGTTGAAAGGGAGGCAAAGAGACTAAGGTGCATGCTTGTCTTAATGGTCCCTATACAATGAGTAGAGGTAGAATAAAAGCCAAGTTTAAACTGCCTCTTGCTGTCGTGGAATGAAATAATAACTGTAAATATCCCCCTAGTGCTCATTGTGAATGTTGAAGCATGCACAGTGTCAATTATACTTTAGTTTTATCTAATTGTTTATATTATACACTATGTTTTCTCTTTGAAAATTTTATTTAAATTGTACATTTTAGTGCTTGTCAATTTCACATGATACATTAGCCACTTTATTAACTGCTTAATTTATAAATTAATTTTTCTAGATCAACTTATCTAAGTCTTAACTTTCATTATAATCACTCCTTACTTTCAACTTAATCTTTTAGAATGTTTTTTAATATATATTATACATATAGCAGACCCGCAGTATATTTTTAAACGAATAGACATTTCAGACATGATTTGTTAATTTGTTACTATTTCTATTAATCTTTTACTTTCTCACGGTCCCTTATGAGAGATAAAATAATGTGACCATCCAAAAAAATTAAAATTAGTGATTTTTATGAATGTCGATCTTTCATGACCCTCCTAAGCTCAAAAAAGTGGTTTTTGCAATGCTGACTGTCTATTATAGTCAAACAAATCTACCAATCAGGCTAGGCCTTGGTACAAGGGATTTCATAAGCTTCCACAAAGGAGTTTTTTGAATCATCCATCCAATCCTAAATTAAGGGTAGCTTACTTAGAGACAACAATAGAAAACATCAATTTATAAAAATCAGCACTAACGATTTTGATTAAAACTCATATCTATAATCTAGGCACTGATTCATGTTATTAAAAAAAATGGCACATCTCATTTTTTCATGAAAATAGATTTGAGGGTTATTTACATATGCGGAAATTCCCACTCATTTGAGATATTAAATAACGTAACATTGCAAAGTTGTAGTACTTTTAAAATTACACACAATTTTTGAGGGGATCTTTTATAAAATCAATATTTTGCGAGCTATAAGCAAATAATTTTTCTAATAGAGCTTTGTGAAATGTGGGTATATTATTTCACTTCACATATCCTACAAGTTAAAAGTATAATTTAGATAAAGAAGTGAGAAAGTCTGTGTGGTGCATTCTACCATTTATTTTATTTACATATCTTTATACAAAGATACAAATGTTTATTTAACAAAATCTATTAATTTTATTTACCACAAATTCGGACTCTCTTCTATGACCACCATTCTATGACGGATTTTCAACCTTACATTTTTACCACCCCTTAGGGTTGTCATTACTTATTTCTTTACTTATTCGTAAACCCCTAGAATCTTCATCTTTTAAAATACATGTTAGTGCACAAACATCATAAACTATCAAATTTTAATGCAAGTCATAGTGAGCTATACATTTATTTGAATAAACAAAAAATGCAGCGACATGAATATTTTGACACAAACTTTAACAAAAGCGAAGCATTTTAATGCAAAGTGATTTCATATCAAAAGGCATAATAAAAATAAAATATAAATGATTTCTTTTTAGCGTCACGTCTTTTTACACGTTCAGGTTATATGCTTATGTACTAACTACTCAAGTGAGCTATGGATGAGGAAGGTTGAATTTTAGAGGAAGTGCAATAATATTTGCATAAACCAAGAGTAGAAAACCATTTAGGAAAAAAACCATCCTCAGTGCACCTGATTGGGATCGAGCCCTGATCTCCCCGTCATCAGCAGCCAGTTTAATGCAAGAGTAGCGCCTTAGGCCATGTGGCCACCAAAGCAGGTAAAAATAATATTAAATTTATGATAATATTTATATAAGTGATAGGCCCCATGGTTTTTATTCTAATTTTACTTGGTAGAGAAACAAAAATTTCACATGATGTCTTTATGCACTTTTACTGAGATCATTGTAATTCCAATTGAAATCTATCTAACCCTTAAACGTCCAGCGCGTCAAGTAATGGCTAAAACGCTCACGTGGCTGATCCATTGGCGCCAGCTAAATCTTGTTTGTTAGTAAAATAAATGTTACTAGATGGCACCATGAGCCTTCATCTTAAATATTAAGCTTTAGTTCATATTTTCCTAAACAGAAAGTACTGTAATGTCAACAAAAACATTTTTTCTTTCTTTGCACAAATGAATTATGTTATTTTCAGTTGTTTAAACCATAGCGTGAATATGTTTTTGACTCATGTATTTTCCTTTATTTTATTTTATTTTGATTTGAATGTTTGTAGTTGCTATTTGGTTTCCTTACAAAAGTTTATATATTATTTATTGTTTTATGCTTGTTTTATTCCTGATAGTTTTTATTACAAGTTATATAGGCCTATGTGTTAATAACAATATAATTTTTTTTTATAACTAGGCAATGAGGGGTCCAAGTTCTAGGTTAGGTGACTGACATTTTAGATTATTTAGATACTATACATAATGATAGTGAATTTACACATGAAAGTGAGTCTGATTTATTTATTATTTATTTATTTGTTGCATGGAAGGTGTTTTCCAAAAGAAAGGTGCTGACTCCAAAAGTATTTAGGCCTATAGACAATTTTACTAAAATTGTTGTAGTTTAGAAACTAACAACACTACAAACACCAAACTTATATCAGATTTTACAGAAATAAATGATCTTTTTTTCAGGGGAAGTGATGAAGACAAAAGGCAAAAATTCAATTGCTTTTTTCACCTCTAGATTTTATATTTTAATTAAAATTTCCATATTTTCCAAATTTCAATATTTTTTTCCATTCATCTATTGTATAATGATAGATGACATTTTTTCTCTCTATAATTATAACATGTTTAGAGGATAAGTGTGAATTTTTTCTTGTTTATATGTTGAATAGTTTTTTATGGTAGGAATTAAAAAATACACAGGTAAATATGTAAGAATTAACCTGAGTGTCTTAAGCTTGATTCTCACGTTCGCCGAAAATAGAAAGCAGAATCTGCCTCAGAGGTGCAGCAATTTACACACTAAGTTGACCTATGATGCATTGCAACGCTAATGTAAAACAGCTAATTATCAACAGATTTTATTTTCTAGTATATAAATATATATTTTAGATCATTCTCCTGATGGGTGTTTTCAAATTATAACACTGTGTTGTGGCACAATCCAATACATCGATACACAAGTTTGACATTAACGGGTTATTTCAAATCTCATCACAACGAACAAAGCTGTTTGCTAGTTTCTTGCTGTAGAGTGCATGCGTTGTCAAATGCACATGCGCACTTATTTGAGATCGTTGGTTCTGAGATTTGATTGGTTCTCCTGTGTCTAACATCTTGAGCAGAGCGAACAAAGTAGAGAATAGTTGAACTTCAGCAGAACAGCTCGCGCCGATTAAGCGGAAATCTTGTGATTGGCTTAGAGGGCGTCACGTGACCACATTTCTGTTCTGCGCTAGTTGTTCTGTGAACGTGTGAATCCACAGTTACACCGGAATCGTGAAAATATTCCGAGTGCAAAAGGGTTAAAGTGTATCAAGTTAAATAAAACAAAATGAAAAATGTTAATGTAAAGGACAACTTGGCCTTTTAAATTCAGATCATATTCAATTTTATTGATTTAAATACAAATTCAAAACTACAATTTTTTTCCTCGATAGCATCCTCATGGTCCCCACGAGGTGGGGTGGGAGGGGCTGACAGGGCTCTAGCCTGGAAGCCCAGGATTAGGGGTGGCCCGGCGTGGTGGGTGTATAACATTCATAATTGTTACAATTCACCCCCTTAAAAAAAATTTTAACTCTCACTCCAGGGAGTAACATGTCTGTAAGTAACAATTCTTATAAAGGTCTTCTAATGACGTTTTGGCACAAAATATTAACAATAACGTTGTTATACAAAGTAAAGGGATATATCTTGATGTTGAGACCGCACTTATAAGAAACTTAGTGCAAGAGATGCAGTATTTACTTGACTCATGGGAAAGTGTTGTTAAGAGGCAAAGGTAATTGTTGAAGCAATAGGAGTGCAACCTCAATTTCCTAAAACCAAAATACTTCTAAAGAACCTGAACAAAATTTCAGAATGTACATAGTTTACCCAGTATTGGCTTTTATATCCATGATTTAAAGACAAGATTTTAAGCAATTGTGTGTGTTATTCTCACCCATTTTGAAGTTCTAGAACTTATATGATGATCAACTTACTGCAAAAGCAGCACAACTTGTAAATACTTATGAGGAAGATCTGCGAGAAGACTTACTGCACAAAATCCTTCACAGTAAACATATTCACAAGTCAGATTTCGGCACTTAAAGAAGTCCAGTCCAATTAAACTTCTGAACGCAATTTATGACAAAAAACCGCATGGTATATTTGCCAATATCTGGCTCACCATTAAACTTTTTTGTACTATTTCTTCAGCTGAAAGATATTTCAGTAGACTGGCAAATTCCTTGAAAACATGGCAAAGAAGCACAACTTATCTAGACCGGCTTAATCATCTAGCCATTTTGTACATCGAAAATGAGTTACTAATTAAGTTTATTTTACTGAAGTTATTGAAAAATTTGCACCAATAAAAGCTAGAAAATATAGCTTACTTTGAGATAATTTTTTATATTATTGTAAGTTTTTATTATGTAAATCCATATAGTTTTTTCTATAAATAAATATAAATTTTACTTTTGTGTCATTATTTAAACTGACATATTTTATCCTAAATCCTGTAGAGAAACATGCTGCCCTTAATCTTAGCGGTAGGTAGGGGGGCCAGGCAAAGATCCTGGCCTGAGGGTCTGCTTCACGATGGGGGGGCCATGAGCATCCATCATAGTTCTTTGCCTTGATAGAAATAGCTCAAAATAGAAATAGGTGACATAAATAAAGCCAAATAGTAAGTAGGTTTTAATATTTATTTTTATTTATTTGTGGTATTTAACATACACTTTCTGAACTGACTGAATACGAGAATGTCTATGAGAGCGAGTGAAAGGGCCGACCAATTTTGCCAGCAAAGGAATTTTCTAATGCCTTCCAGGTTTTTTTAAATGCCACAGTTGACATGTTAACGACAACTTTACTTGCCATAAGAAGGAAGCTGTGCTACAGAATTTTATCGCTCAAGATAAATCTGTCCAGCCTGACTGGGTTTGAACCCACTAACATCAGCTCATGAGGCAAGCACTTTAGCTCAAAACCACTGAGATAAACCATTAAAAGTGGATTTGAAAGCAAGAACCATCAGCAAGTAGTTTAATTTACTTCAATGTTTTCTGATTACTAACTCTCTTTATAATTATTATCATAATAATTTAAGGATTATACTTATAGTTTAGTTTCACAATAATTTATTTGAAATAGTCTAATAAATCATAATAATTAATTACTCAGCCCCTTCTCCCTAAGGGACAGCTCATGTTATATGCATACATCAATTACATTAATGAGATAAGTGTGAGGTGGAATTTAAAAGAAAATGCACCCAATTTTGCATAAAGGTACAGTGTAGAAACCACCTAAGAAAATAACAGCCTCAGATCAACCTACTGGCATTCGAATCCTAATCTCCTCCATCACCAGCAATCTGGTCTAACATGAGAGTGATACGTTAGAACATGCAAACAGTGATGTGGATAATTCATTATCAAATAAAGATTAATTACATTACTTGCATCTAAAAACCAAAGAAAGTTAATATACACATACATTGAGGCAGTGCAATCGTTAAAGAGATTGTACAATAAAATTAAATAAATGAAACTATTTTAATTTGGGATGTGAAAGGGTTTTAATCTAATACATTATTTATAATCAAACATATATTGTGCAATAAATAACTATCTAAAAGACATTTCACAATTAATTTCAATAAAAATGTCAGTTGAACTTAAATTTTAACAGATAATTTGTTAGCCCTCACTCAGCCCTCACTCAGCCTGGGGGTAACTGGTTGATGCAGTGACGACGGAGACATTGTGTTCAGACACAAATGGGTAGGGGTAGGAGAAATTTCGGGGATTGTCCCGGCAATGTTAGTCATGGTGGGACAGGAGGATGTTCCAGCAACGTGAGTCGCAGTGGAACATGAGGAAGTCCCGGCAACGTGAGTTGCGGTGGAACAGAAAGATATCCCGGCAACGTGAGTTGCGGTGGAACAGAAGGATGTCCCGGCAACGTGAGTCCCGGTGGAACAGAAGGATATCCCGGCAACGCGAGTTGCGGTGGAACAGAAGGATGTCCTGGCAACGTGAGTTGCGGTGAACAGAAGGATGTNTCCCGGCAACGTGAGTTGCGGTGGAACAGAAGGATGTCCCGGCAACGTGAGTCCCGGTGGAACAGAAGGATATCCCGGCAACGCGAGTTGCGGTGGAACAGAAGGATGTCCCGGCAACGTGAGTTGCGGTGAACAGAAGGATGTCCTGGCAACGTTAGTCGTGGTGGAACATGAGGAAGTCCCAAAGTGGGGCAGTAGGGTGAGTGTCCCAGCAAAGTGAGTCGAGATGGGAGGTAGGGTGTTTGTGGGGTGAGAGAGAGGGTTAAACCACTATTGCTCCTTCATAACATAAGACAATTTAATAGCGCTTTCAAACAGGTGGTAGACCCAGGTTGAGTAGCCACTCTCCGAATGGCCTATGACCAAGGAACCGTGTTAAATACTCTCAAGGATAGATACAAGGGCTGATTGAACAGTGAGGCACAACAAATTCAAGGTACATAAAAAGAGGATAAGACAAGAGCTGCCTGCACCCAAGAGTACTGCAGGCTCCCAAAATGAAATCAAATAAACATATCATAGTATAAAATAATTTTTAGGGTCCGCCAGGTCCCTTCAGGAGCATAGGACATATGATGTCCCCCCGTGTCTTGATGGCACTCATTTGGGTTGTACGCATTATATTATTTATGTTGGTGTGGTAGGTATGAAAAAGGTATCATTGTAGATGTAATGTACCCTTATTTGAGTGGAGGTAAAGTGAGTAACCGTTAAGGAAAACGACCCTTAGTAAACTCGGCCATAGTTTGAACACCTATTTCCCCATCAAATGCAATGTTTTAGAACAGGAGTTAGCAATCTTTTTGGGCTCTGATAAATTTATAAACTTATCAAAGGTCCTGCGATCACCATAGTTTCTCTAATCTACTTTAGATTCTTGTTTTGTATCTATAAAATCTTATATTTAATACTTAAATTTAATCTTCCATCGAATATTTATGTTCCCACCCTTATAGAAAAAAAAATATATTTATTTTTTATATTTAACTAATTACATTTCTTCTAACATTTTGGTCACACTCAAATATCATTTGAGAGTACAGTAGTCTCAGAAACTCGACCTAATGTGGACTGAGATGATGTCGAGTTTTACGAATGACCTTGCATAAGATGAATGTTTACTAAACAAGGATGAATCAGAGTAGAGTATCGAATATTATAGGTACAGTTGTACTGTACCGTAGTATTGTATAGTACAGTAACAGTAATATATGTACAGTACAATATATTACGTGTTAATATAATGGTTTATATACATATGTGTAACATACAGAAATGCAGTAGAGTAGTGTACATATAATATTGTATTGATTCAAATAACACGTTTGTGAATTGGAAAACTAACAAACACTGCACTTATAAAAACACCACAGCACGACTGTTCCACTCGAGTTACACATACAAACAGAGGTGTTATACAGTTGAATGACCTTGGATTGTGATGACTGGCTCCAACAACGTGTGCACGTGCGCGTGTTGAGTTACACGGAATGTCGAGTTATCGAGTGTTGAGTTTCCAAGACTCTACTGTACTTGATATATTTTCAAGTTCAAAAGATCAACTTTCAGTGAAGATGTTATTTTCTTACACAAGCGTTTGAAAATTGCCGTGAGATCAACTGGCCGATAAGTTGCTAATCCCTGCCTTAGAGCATGCAACCAAAGAAGCATGTCAAAGTACAGTTTTTTTGGCACAGCGTCTTACAACCAGTTTGGGTTATCTGCTTATGTATTAACTACACTAATGGTTTTAGGGATCAGGAAGGTTATATTTATAGGAAGTGTCCTCACATTTGTTTGGAGGGAGAGTCGAAAACACTTTAAGGAAAACCACCCTCAGTACACCCAACCTTGAGTCTAACCTCGATCTCCCCCATCATCGGCAGTCTAGTATACTGCGAGATTAGCAAGTTAAAGCAGGCGGCAGCCAAAACAGTCAAAGGATAGTTTAGGAGCGACTTAAGCAGAGCTTACAAATGAGAACTTTAATTCTTACAAAAGAGAATGTGAACATTTCAGCCACTTAGAAGATATTAACTAGTTATTGTTTTATTTAATATGTTATGCAACTGATGGTTTTGTTTAATATTAATAGTTTATTTTAGCTGGTTAAATAATAAAGCTAATCAAAATTCAAATTATAACTTGAAAATTGTACCGTATACTTTTGTATTTTATAAATTATAGACCAATGTTTAAGGGCAATACCTAGACATAATTAAGAGTGTGCGAAGTCCACTTTTTAAATTCAAAGAGAAGACAAATCGAATAATATGAGATATTCCTGAAGCAGAATCTAAGTTTGAATACTTGATTTCAAACATAATTAATATTTTTTGTCTTGAAAGGATAAATTAAGTTACTACACAAAATGTTATAAATTATTTCAGACTATTTTAGACTAACACTAATTTGTGATGTAACCAACAGCAGAAAATTTAAAAAACTTAACATAAATGTGGTTTTTACTTTAATTTTTTTTTGTGAAGCTTTGTAATTGTCGAATATGGAATTTTATTCTTGAATTGAAGTTGAAGCAAACACATATTTAAAGCAAAGTAGAAGTTTTTAAAGCTTTGCACACCCCTATTAGGAGTGAATAGTCTGCAAGCTCATTCTTCATTTTGAATCTTAACTTGAGCCAGCTTCTCAAAAAGCTCCCTGAGAATTAAGTCAGGATTGAATTTAGTAAAAATACTAGACCTGTCAAAACTCGATTCCTTGATACCCTCTATTCTTACTGGTATCGAAAGAATCGAGAATCGATCTTAATATTACAATTCTCGCTCCATCTATTCTTAGCTCTCAATAAAACTAGCAACTATACAAAATGGCAGCATTGAAAATAGGTGATAATCAATTATCTCTCATATTAGTTTAGTTGCCGTTTCACTTAAATGCCGGCCAATTGTAAATATACAGTAATATAATGGCCCAAATATAGTATGACCCAGAATATAATACGACCTGACATTATGACATTAACAAGAGGTAAAAACTTAACAACTTTGAAAAAAAAAAAAAAGTAATAGTTAAGTGAGACTGTCAGAATATATGAATCGATTCCAAACAAGCAATCGATATATAATACGTAGACTTGGGGTGACAATTTTCCGTAATATATAGATATATCTATCATTAATCGATATATCACAACATGTATATCGAAAGCTATGATATTCCTATCAAATTAAAATAGCTGCTCTCCTGTAATTATATTCTTTGTCGCTTTTCAATTGTTAATGTTTTATTTAGCTCTTTGAACAAGACAAGTTTAATAAAAATAGAACAAAAATCGCCTTAGTTAATAAAAACGAAGCAAAAAAAAAACATTATATTTATTTTAGTTCACTAGATTATTGCTATATCGTTGCCAAAACTTCATCACTAATTTCTGACGAGCTAATGTGTGTAGGATCAGTTATGAAGGACGACTTAAACTTTCTGTAACGTGTGAAATGTGTTCTTATTTCTGTTATAAAATCTGCAATTTATTGTATTAATTTTAAGTTTATTTGAATTCTTGGTTTTGATTTTAATTTTTGAAGAATTTTAGAATTTTAGTGTGTTTAATAAATATCTATAAGATTGTGAGATTAAAGTTTCAAACGACATGTGTTGTAGTGATTGAGTCCAATTTTCGAATTGAGGGGGGAGTAGGGTATAAGGCACGTCAGATTTTCTATGCAATAATACTTGGAAAAATAATGAAAAAGGAAATGTTCAAGAATCGGAATCGAGAAAAACAGGTATCGTGACATCTCTAAAAAGTACAATTTAAAAAATTAACTGTAGGTGTTTGCGAAGCTTCAAACTACGACTTGGCTTCAACTTAGCTCCAAAAAATTTCAGTCTTTAACTCTTCAACAATTAAAATATTTAAGAGTTAAAATACTCAATTACACCTTGTGTCTGGGTCAGTTTAGTAAAACACCGCCATCTTCCTATTTCCTTCCATTATTATTATCCTCCCAATTGAGCACTTTCTGTTATCCGCTCCTCCCATCTCTTTCTTGGTCTCCATAGTGGTCTTTTTTACTAACTACTGCATCTTTCATCATTCTCTATGGTATTCTCTCCTTTTCTATCCTCGTTAAATGATCATACCCTCCCACCCTTGCCTCCTCTACTATCTCACATACTCCAACATCCTCATTACATGTCAATACCATCTCACCCTTGCTCTCTCTACTATTTCACATACTCCAACAGCCTCATTACATGCCCATACCATCTCAGCCCTACTTTACTATATCATGTACTCTTTGTACTCCCACTCTTTCCTGTATAGCTTCATTCCTAATCTTGTTTCTCCACCTGATTGCTAACATGTTCCTCACAAACATTATTCTCATGGCCTCTACCTTCCTAGTCTCTCTTAAAAATCAATTGATTATCAATATTAAAAAAACTAAAATGTTTTAAAATAAAATCTTGTATTTTAAATAACAATATCATTAGCATTTTTTTAAATAAAAAAAAAGTTTTTATTGTCAAATTTTTGAGCCAAGCTTTTAGTATGTATAATCAAACTTGGTTGATTCGAACGTATATAATTTAAATTCATGTTTAATTGGAACTTTTCCCTTGGTCCCTTGAACCTTCTATCCAAACAATGTTAAGAAAATCACATGTAATTCGAATGTATATTGTTTAATTCGAAGAAAAATTACCTTGAAGATGACGAAAAAAAGCATGAAATCTTGCGTAGGCAACACGTTTACTACTCTACTGTTGCTGCTCAGATACAAGGCTTTCTAGTGCAGGGGCACTAACATTTGCAAACAAAACTGAACAATTGTATTGTTTGTTGACAACTGCACCACACACAACACCATTACTCGAATGGAAAATGTAAAGGTTGTGCTTTCCCTTCAAATATGACGTCAGTAGTCCAGCCTATGAATCAAGGAATAATTAAAACTTTCAAGCACTTCTATCGACGCCTTGTGGACCAGAACATTCTCTCGGGAGCTTACATTGATATGAATGGCAAGGTTAAAATTGACATTCTCCAAGCTGCTCGAATATATAACAGCGTGTGGGACCAAGTGACACAAAACACTATCCCCAACTTCTTCAAAAAGGAGGATTCTGCCACAACGATGGCGAAAAGCAAAATGAAGCTGTTGAGGAGGTCGTACTCGCTATGGACAGCTGGGAAATGTTGCACATGACGCAGGTGTTCCTTATGAGGATTTTGTAAACTTGAACGATAACTTAGGAATTTGTAGTGAGCCGACAGATGCAGACATTTTGCGGATATCATAAACAATAGAAATGACAGTGCATCTTCAGATAAAAAAGGGGAACAGACGAAGTTTCCAGAGAAGCCGACCCCAACATCTACACAGGCCATGGAACACATCAAAGAGTTGAGACGATTTATTGAGGGACAACATAATGTAGGCTCCTCTATTCTCCAGGCACTGAATAAACTAGAAGAGTACTAACTGTAAAAAGCAAACAAATGTTTCTAGATTTTTAGAAAAACTGTAAATACATTACTCTGCACTGTACATATTGCTATGGAAAATTTAAGAATAAAATGATTAGTATTAAATGATAGTATAGTCTATGTACTGTATTTTGTTTAACTGAATTGATGTTTGAAGATATTTTTCTAGTCCAAATAAAAACTTACCTAATTCGAATTTTTGGATATTTCAAATTTTTCTAGTGGTCCCTTCAGCTTCGAATTAGCCCGGTTCAACCATACTTGGGCTTGAGCAGAAGCACAATAGATTTATAGGCTCGGAAATTGTGTCCTTCTTGTGTAGGCTATTTACGTGTTCCGGTTTGTCTATGGTGATGGATGATTTATTGTTTACTCTTCTCTTTGCTTGTCTGGATGATGTTTGTGAAATGTGCAGTTTTAATTATGATGGAGGTGAGGTAAGGATGAATAAAAAGAGAGGGTAGTTTACAGACATCCAACATTGGAATGGTGTCAAGGTTAGTAGGAGCAAACTGGTTTCAGACTGGAGGAGGGTAGGATACCTTGATAAGGAAGTAATAAAAACACATCTCCTTTTCTGGTAGAACATAAATAACTTAGTGCTAGACTAAATCAAGAATACCTCAGTGCAAAAGTGTACTCTGTATATCTTAAAATACTTATTTAACTTATTTCTCTAACAGTAGGGATATACTTGTCTTTCTCTGTGGTGTATTGTCAAGGTCAGCACTCCAGATAGGAAGGGAAGTGAAGGGTTGTCTATAGTTAAATATTTACTTCTGATGCCATCCAGACCGAGAAGCACAACACTTTACAGAAATAACCTTATACAACAAGCTCGAATTTGCAGAATTTGCTGAACTTAAAACCTATAAATAAACCAGTTTGAAACTAAGCTTCTATTTAACATTGATAAGACCTCTAGTTAGGAGTTTGAACAATAGAATTTTCTTCACTTCAGTAGTTGTGATTAAGTTTCAAATGTGAATCAAATTACTTTATTGACTAGGGGTGGGCCAAGTCCACTTTTTTCAATTTGAAGCAAACTTGAATCTACTATATGAAATATTATTGATGCCGAACCAAAGTCCATTCCCAATGGTTTGTAATATTTAGTTGTATTCTGATAAATCAAGTTAGCTTTAACCTACAATTACTTCAAAATTTGTCCATATGAATATTGTTTAGTACTGTACATAACAGCTTAGAATGGCAATAAATGACCATTTATGGTGAAGTTTCGTAACTGTTGAAGCCGGAAATTGTTCAAAGCTTCCCACACCCCTACTTTACTATATGACCTGTGTTTTTATGCTATCCAGTAGACCTGAGGTTTTTATGAGAAGAGTGCAAGCCTTGTTCTACTATTCAACTTTCATGCCAATACTTTATTAAGAAGAAAAACTAAGATTTGTCATTTTAAATAAAGCAGATATTTAAAAAAAACTCTACACACTGAACTAGAGAATTATAAATGAACCAAAGTGAGAAAAATATTAATAAAGGCTAATGAAGACAATCTTGACTAATCTTGAACTATTAATAGATACTTTTCATGCTGATGCCTAATAAAACCTTAATGATTGCTTATTTGGTTTATAGCCTACTTTATATTTAAATACTTCAATTTACGATTATTTTCTTTTAGCTCTATAAATATGTTTGAATAGCGGCAGTATTTGTAACTTGTAACGGGCGCACAGGCAGGCTTGCCACCACAACAGCCATGCATCAAGCAGTCATGGAAACGAACAAAGATAAAGGAGGGGGACGGGTACCTTCAAAAATCTTATCAATACCATTTAGATCGGTGGAGGCGTCGTCTTGCTGGTCGATGGCTGTCGTGTCCTGCTCCCCGTAGTGACTGTCACGGAATGAACTGCAAGAAGAGAGGAGACTACGAGCTGTCAGTATCAATATGTTAAAACTGAAACACTCAATTTTTTTGCACTGCATCTTGCTACCCATTCAGGTTATACACCTATGTACTAATTATACTAATGTATTAGGGATTAGGAAAGTTGAATTTGGAGGAAGTATACCTGTATTTGTGTAGAGAGAAAGTGGGAAACCATTTAAGGAAAGCCACCCTCTGTACACCCAACCGGGATCAAACCTTGATATTCTCATCTTCGGCAGTCTAATCTATTGCGAGAGTAGCGCCATAAACCATGCAGCCACCAAAACGGGTCTCAATATTAATGCCCAACTTAATTTACATTATAGTACATTAGATCACAATTTAATACAATTACATAATGGTGGCCATGGGAATGAGGTTGGTGGGGATGCTAGCTGTCACAAGGAGAAAGAGGATTAGGAATAGAGATGTTTGAGCAAGAAATGGAGAACATAGAGTACATGAGATACTGGAGGAAGCAAGGGTGAGATGGTATGGACGTGTAATGAGGATGTTGGAGTACATGAGATAGTAAAGGAAGAAAGGGTGAGATGGTATGGTCATGTAATGAATGAGGGTGGAAAAGAAAATGATCCCAAGGAGAATGATGGAGATGAAGTATGTAAGAATAAGGATCGCAAGGGATCTCAATAAAAAGATGGAAGGAGCTGATAACCGTAAGCGTGTGAGTGAGAGGAGAAGAAGAATGGAAGAAAATAAAGAAGGAAGAATGGTGGAAGGAAAGAGAAAGGTGGAGGCATTTTACTTAATTGACCCGGCCACAGGCTTAAAACAGTTGAAGATGATGATGATGATGATGATACAATTTAATCAAATTAAATTTAAAATATTGGTACAGAAGTGATAGCTTACTTTTAACAAAATGGAGAGTAGTAATAAATATAAATCAAATCAAATATCAGATGAAAAACTCTTACTTTGGTGAATGAGATAGTATGTAATGAGGTTTGAAAAGGAGAAAATACTAAAGAGAATGATGGAGATGAAGTATGCAGAAAAAGACCGTGAGGAAGACCAAGAGTGTGAAAGTGGGAGGAGAAGAATGGNACAAAAAGTGTGAAAGTGGGAGGAGAAGAATGGAAGCGATTAAAGGAGGAAGAATGAAGGAAAGAGGAAGATGGAGGCATTTTATAAACTGACCTGGCCACAGGTTGAAAAAAGTTGATGATGGTTTTGCTGAATGACAATTTAAATACGTTTTTACAAATAGTTTGCATTTTTTTAAACCCTCAGAATATCGTTATATATAAGAATCAAACAAACAATTATGGTTGGAATTAAAATAATTTTTATACTTTGCACATTAAATATCTAATTAAAAAAATAAAAAGTTTTGAAACTTTAACAAATACATAATATATTTTAATTAGGAATAAAAATTATGTAAATTCAATGCTGTAGTTGGGGAAAAATATCAAAAATATATGAAGGTACTAAATTAAAGCTAAAATTTCAAACATAACAAACATAACCTCCCTAGAGGTTAAACACATGTATTTATGTGAAGCAATATTGCCAACTCAGCAACAGATACAATTTCGTAGTTAGGATGTACAGCAGTTGAAAACCAAATGCACTATATCACACAGTGCCAGCATTAATATGATCACTTTATATTACCATAAATTGTGTGGCAAAGTTCAAACCGATTTTCAATTATGAATTTACAAACCAAAATGATTTTTCTTTGGCAAATTTTCATAGTCAAAGAATGTTGTTCCTGTGTGTTTTGAACCAACTACAGCACTAGGTGTATGGATAAATAAAAGTGATAATGGGCACTTTAATATAATCTACCTGTTGTGTCTTGGCAAAGGAACGGCTACAACACAATCTTCAGGGAAGACACAGGTGTAAGGCATAGGTCCATACCTGGTGCGTTTTGGTGGAACAGGAGCTTGTTTGCCCTTTCTGTTGGTGGGGCGTCGCATTTGAACCAGACTACTCTTACTGGTGATCGAAGGACCACCCATGAATGTGCTCATCTTGCTCATAGCTCCATCTGCAACATCAGATCGTCCAGTGACAAAAGTGTAAAGTGTAACTGTGTTCCTGTTTCATTGTGAAAAGTCTTATTTTGTGTGTGTGTGTGTGTTCCTATCCTTTTTTCCTGTCCCTCCTTCAATGTATAATATCATTATTCTTGTGTATCTCGATTCTAATTATGAGGTTTTTACAGCAATTTTTTGATTCTTAGGTATTTACAATTTCAATTCTTTTCAATGTGTCCAGTCTCACATACATTTTTTTCATTTATTTATATATAAAGAACTCAATTTGTGGTAAGTAAAATCATGGATTTCGCTAGATAAGTTTGTATTTCAGTACTTGAATCTGATAAATAAAATATTTAATTTGGCTAAAAATTGTTTAATAAATCCTCTCAAACTTAAATGGTATGGCTAGAAAAATTACTGCCAAATTACCTATTCTTAAATTTTAAATAATAAGTATTTTGTCACAATATGAATGCCATATTAATAGCCATTTAAAACAAATATTTTTACTTGTCTACAAATGGTCTTCGGTTTAAGGAAATATATTTTCTGGACTGAAAACTTTGCTTAGTTTAGCATGATTAAAATAAAATTGTAATAGTGCAGTTGATACTATTTTTTCTAGTAATTTCAGGCAAAAAAAAAGAAGCAAATAACAATAAAGTCTGTTAGGGAATAAAAAATGTGTTTAGTTGAGATATTTTCATCATGACTAGGATTAAAATAATTGACCACTATCAGCAAATAAAAGAACAATAGTCAATCAAGTTTCCATGTGGTTTTATTTTTTGTGCGTATATACATTCAAAAATGTTACAATGAACTTTAAAAATATTTTGATTGCCTTTTAATATGTCGAGTAAAAAATCATAAAAACACACCTACAAGCAATAACGAAGAAAGCCACCTAAAAAGTAAAGACAATAAAAAAATGCCTTCAAATAAAAGTCAAAATTTTGATATGCACAAGATCACCAAAACACAGAGGTCATGTTAAGGACATTTATAATTTTCCAGTACTAAAGTGAAATGACAAAATAACTAATAATGGCCTTGATGAAAAATTACCCAATCATGAATATTGTTGTTTCATTTAAAACACAAAACTTTTATTTACTTGGGACAAACAGCCTTGAGGTATAGTGGCCACAGCCTCTGGTTGCTGACCTAGAGGTCCCAGGTTCGATTCCTGGTTGTTACCACTGATTTTTTTTTTCAAAAGAGGAATAATTCCCATAGTCACCATGCTTGGTTAATTCATCATCACCTTAAAGGGTCATGGAAAGAGCCTCCATGAAAAGGATGCACAATTAGTACATTTGGGCTACCCCCAGGCTATGGTACATTAGTAATGGATAATCTCACAACAAAAAGTGAGCTACAGATTGATGTAGTTTAGACTTTTTGTTATTGTTATTGTTGTTGTTGGTTGCATTATTGTTGGTATTAATATTATTATTTACTAGGATATTAAAGCTAATAATCGATGTTATATAAAAAATTGTGATTCTTTCAATACCAGAAAGTAGGGGTGTGCGGGGTCTAATTTCTAAATTTTAAGTGAACTCTAATCGAATATTCTCCAAACTGAATCAAGGTTCGAATATATATTTTTAATAGTGGTTTAATACTTGAAAAAATTGTATACAATTTATACACTAGAATTACTTGGAAAATGTTTTATTACACAAATGTTTCATTTTATTATGATAAATCAAGTTATTATCACAACTTACAATTGAATTACTTCAGGCCAGGGGTCGGCAACCTTTTTTTGGGCCTCAATCGACTTATAAACTTATCAAAAGTCCCACGATAACTCGTAGTTTCTACACTTAATTTTTTTTTTCTCAATACGTCTTAAATCTATACCCTAAAATCAATCTTCCTCAGATACTTATGTCTCCACTATTCTAAAGAATAAATAAATTGGAATGAATAAAATGTATATCTTCATATTAAGCTATTTAATTTTCTTATAACATTTCCAATTATAATCGTTCAAGGTTATTTTGGTCACAGTAAAATCTTATTTGAAAGTAGGCTTACTTGATTTATTTGTGAGTTTGGAAGACTCAAAGATCAACTTTAAATTAGTGACAATGTAGGGCCTAGATTTCTTACCCAATCAGCTGAAAATTGCTGCGAGATCAACTGGACGCCGGCTCCTGCTTTAGATCTTTATTATATGAATAATAATTTAATTGATTTGTAATATATACAGCATTTCAGAATGGCAATAATTGACCATGAATTATTGAGTATTTTAGCCATCAATATTTTTATTGGCAAAGCTTTGTAATTGTTAGAGCTGAAATTTTTTTAAAGCTAAGTCGAAGCTGATATTTGTACTAAAAACAAGTCAAAATTTCAAATCTTCGCGCATACCTTTCAATAAAAATCTAGGATAATGAGGAATCGAGTTTGACATTGTTAATAATAGTATAATATAGCTAATGAATCATTTCTAAACACTTAAGACTAAGAACTAGATAAGAGTAGCAACCTGACACAAGACCTGCTGCGGCTGCTTGCTCTGACATCACTACCAAGCCATGAATGTTGCCCGTACTGCCTGCGTGAGGTTTCTTATAGGACAATTGAGGAGTTCCGCTTCCCTGGAGCTGTTTCTCCACCTCTGTCATACACAACACCCAAACTTTGTTATCATTCCCTGACAATCAAGATAAAAATAACATAAAATTCAATGAAAGTACCGGATCTAAAGAGCTATAGTTTAATTACTATAAAAAATAAGCTCTTAAATATATTATGCCAATTAGAGAACAATGAATAGGTAAACATACTAAATAATTAATAACTTGATTAATTTCACCATGTCCCCTAAACAATTTACCATCAACACTTATTACCAAGAAAACTTAACTCAAAGATAATGAAAATACAGTTCAATTTTAATATGAATAGCCTTATCTGATAGCTAAAAAATATATATTTACTTTCATGTTTTCATACATAAAGTCAGGCATTCTGCAGCTGTCACTTTTTTTTAATAGATAATATCAATCTCGATAAAATTCTGACACCTTAGCTCAGCCGACAAGACCTACCTTCAGTGATGCTGGACTCCTGAAACATGTTCTCCAGGGAATGGTGGATCTCCTGGAAACTGGGGCGTTCCCCAGGGACCCACTGCCAACATTGACGCATCAGTTCATAGATCTTGGGGGGGCAGCCTGGTGGACACTCCATCCTTAAAAACAAACAGGTGGGACACAATTATATTCTCATAAGAATGTTACAAGATAAGTTGGTCCCGTTGCTAGTATGCAGAAATATGACTTGTAAGAACAAGGTTCAACTCTGCAAGTAGATGTATTGGGAAGTTTACATTCTCATTTAAGTTATTTGTAAATCAAATTTTCAACACATTTTTTTAAACATAAAAACAAATAATCGCTTAATAGCTGTAACAACCATCAGCCCAGACAACAAGAACTTGCTCATCAGTGGGTAAACAAATCCAAACCAGAACCTGGTTTAAATATTTACTTTGTTATATGTATTTATTTTTTAGGAGTGTAGTTTATTTTTTTCAATTCAAAGCAAAGTCAAGTCAAATAATATAAGATATTCCTGAAGCTGAATAAAAGTTTAAATATTTAAAAAAATGTTTAATGTTGAATAAAAATATCATAGTTAGCATAACTATGTAAATTTAGGTAGTACTATATATAATTTACAAAATGCTATATGGCCTATTCCAAACATAATTAATATATTTCATATTAAGATGATAAATTAAGTTACTAACACAATTCAGATTTTTTTATACTAACATTCATTTATGATGGATATAATAGAATTTGTTTTAATAAACATAAATAAATGTGTATTAAACTTTAAATATGTTTTTATGGCGAAAATTCATAATTGTTCAATCTGGAATTTCTTTCTCAAATCAAAGTCAGAGTGAATGAATATTCGAAGCAAAGTAGAAGTTTTTGAGTTTGTATTTTATATTTTACTATTTTTGGTTATGTATCAATATGGCAACCTGTTATCCTTCTATCTTTCTTAAAATGAAATTTTCACAATAAAATTGAGAATCCTGAGTAATTAAATTGTTCAAATTTTGTAATAATCTTGGAGTCAAGTTCAAACAACTACTAAAATAAACTCAAGTTATCAAGTAATCACAAACCACTATATGGATTATATCCAGCAGGGCTATTATGACCATTCAATGCAAAGTTAGTTGCTACTGCTAGTTAGCTTCACTTTTGAGGAAAAGATAGCGTATGGGTTATTATGACCACACTTTCTGCTAATTTTAGCTTCAACTTTGCTTCTAGCGTCAACACACAGAATAAAATCAGTTTGCATCAACAGTGTGCAACATTTTTCCAAAGAATGTTACCTTTTAAGAAGGTAGAGGCTAGAAATTAGGTATATTTATTTCAGGAATGCTAGTATTCATGACTGAACATTATTCATATATTCTTATTTTCCCAAACAACTGATCACAAGTCACATTATTTGCAAAAAAGATTTAACCTACAAATAGCTACCTATAACTTAATTTAATACATTTCTTGCATCATTTTGTTTGCCTATGGTTTGAAACGAAAAAAATACTAGACCTACATTATTCAATACACACAACATATTTTAGTCAAAAAATCATAATGTGAACTACCTTTATACTGTCTTGTCAACTGGTCTGTCCATGTGTTTTACACTAATAGAATATAGGTGATAAAGGTTGAGTTATAGAATAAAAGTATTTGGATTTGTGTAGTGGAAGAGTGAGGAAACCTATAGAAAAATAAAACCACTCATCACACCTCGCTAGGATTCAAATCCCAACCTCCCCACAATTGGAAAATTAGATCAAAAAGACTAACGTCTTGGTCAATGTTGCCCCATGGTGTGGGTCAAAAGATTAATAACACCCCAAATATGTTAAAGCCTAACTAACCTCCACCTACTATAAAACCCATGAACAATTATTATTAATATTAATATTGGAATGTC
The DNA here is from genome assembly GCA_902151455.1 of Timema bartmani. Lineage (NCBI taxonomy): Eukaryota > Metazoa > Arthropoda > Insecta > Phasmatodea > Timematidae > Timema > Timema bartmani. The sequence goes on from CABFWB010000956.1 coordinate 151,953, forward strand.
CCAATTATCCATATGTTGATGGTGAATAATAATGCATTTTGATAGTGTTATGTTTCAAAGAAGATATTCTTTTAACATTCAGTGTAAGCGTACTATCCCCACTCTTGGCCTACATTATGATATAGGCCTATTTAAAGTTAAATTATGTGAAACACACATAACAACGTTTTGAGATTATTATATTGGACTAATGAGATGACAAGTTTAAATCAGCTAACACAAAACACCTAATCAAATACAAAACCTAGCATAGATAACCTCGTAACGCAAACCAAACGATAAGCAGAATGTCTGCGCAACAATACTAGGAAAATATTTGCGCTAGCTAGGACTTTGCTTTTGCAAAGTGGTTGGCCATAATAATTTTTGACGCAAAGTCTAGCGTCTCTCTGCTAACAGTCGCAAATTTGTTTTGCAGCGTGGTCATAATAACCCTGCTGGAGCTTGTTATAGCACTAAATAATTTAACCTTGGTTGCTAGCACATACCTGTATCCCTTTTCCAACATATGGTACACATCTGTGAGATCAACCCCAGGGTAAGGAGACATTCCATATGTTGCGATTTCCCACAGCAGGATACCAAACGCCCACACATCAGACTGGAAGAGGAAAATAATTTAGAATTAGTCCCAACATTTCATAGAAGAAAAAAAGACTTGCTATACACAATAATTCAATGAAGATCAATATTATATTTTAAGTTATTCATTTTAATTAGGGATGGGACCCTCAAATCCTTAAGGATATTTGAGAAAATCTCAGATTCAGAACTCAAATCCTCAGAAAAAATAATTTTTTCTTCAATGTTTCAAGTGAAATTTGTTTTAGAACTTTTTTATGGATTTCTAGTGGTTCAGAACCAATTATTTTATAGGATGAGGCTAACAACTAGGCCCCAGACCAGTAATTTAACACTTAACTGAATGTATGAACGTTATAATGAATGGATTATAAGAAAGAATGTTAACATTTAGTTACGATTTGTATTTTCTATTAAATGTATACTTCCTCTATAAGTTTTACCAAGATTCGGATTCGGATTCATAAAATAGTGATTTCAAGCCAACACTTAATTTTTTTATCACAAACATAGTTATATAAAATTTATGTGAGATAGTAATTTAGTGGTATGCCTAGTTAAAATAAAATTATGCCATAGTCTTCACCGATGTGAGAATGTTGTCTAAATATCAAGCTCCTTTAGTCTGGTGCAAGGTGTATTTTCTTTCAAATTCAAACTTCCTCATCCTTACTTTTTTTTATCATCATTTCTTACTACCTATTCAGGTTATACACATACATGATAATGATTACTGGGGTACAGACGAGGAAGGAAGCAGTTTAAAGGAAACTTAGCCGCATTTGCGTGGAAGAAGAGTGGGAAAACATTTAAGAAAAACCACCCTCAGTAGAGCCAACTGGGATTCGAACCCTAATCTCCTCTACACCAGCAGGGCAGTCTAACATGAGAGTGACTCCTTAGACGGTTCAGGTCATCCTTACTCAACTAGAGTAGCAAATAAATATATTGTTTACAAGGAAGTGGTATAAGCCCACAATAAAATTCTTGAAATAGCTCAAATCATTGTCAGTAGGTGATTTTCTTAGCTCATGTTACTGTTTGATTAAATCCCATTAGTTTCAAAACTTATTTGAATAGTCTTAACCCAAAGCTAGTAAATATATCTTCCGTTTGTACCTTGGTCGAGAACTTGTTGTAGGCTAGTCCTTCTGGCGCTGTCCACTTGATGGGAAACTTGGCACCGGCGTGGGCCGTGTACGTATCGTCCCTCATGAGCCGTGCCAGCCCAAAGTCTGCCACCTTTACCAGGTGATTTTCCCCAACCAGACAGTTGCGAGCTGCCAAGTCCCTAACACACAAATACACACTAATTAATGTGTGAACATCTTCATGTCTCATCTAAGAATGTAGGCTTTTGTGCGCAGTACTACTCAAGTAGTTGTAGAAGGAAAAAAAAAGTATCTTCAGAATCACACCTCTCTCACACTTTACCATAAATTGATTTTGAAAAACAATTTTCAATATTAATTGTTTGAATTATTTGCTTAAAACCAAAATTAATTGTTTTTTATACAATAGTAGTATTATTGGAAACAATGATAGAGAAATAACAGAAACACCTAGCATATTATTGTAAAGCCAAAGGCATTTAGGATGACACATGAGAGAAAATTATTATATAAGACCAATATGATTATTGTGTTGTGCTAAAAGTAGTTGTACTAGAATATTATATACGTGTCTAGTATTGAATTTAAATTTGACCTTAGCCGGTGTGAAAAATGTTTGCACATTATTCACTGTCTAACAGCTCTGGGAGACCCTCAGTGCAGTTGAAATTTAATAAGTGGGTGGGGTGCATGATGACGATCTAGGGTACATTACTCTAATCCCGAGTACTAATATTTTTACTTGTGTTACATACATTTCAGAACAAGATTACAGCTATAATGTATAAAACTTGAAATTATATTTAAAAAAAAAAGAGAAACATTGTGGAGGAGGATAAAGCCAGTCGTCCACTGGCTGCATTTTCATCCGAATTATGTTCGTCACAAGTCGGACGAATAGCTGCGAATGATCCGGTACCATTGAAAGGTATTGAAGGTCGTCCACTGCACCCGAAGTAATTCGTGCGTCTTCGGGTGAAAACATCCGAAGTGCGAACGATCCCATCTCGATGGGATCCTTCGCAGTTATTTTGACGAATTGATTGTATAGTGTAGAGTTCAAGACGTACTCCAAGATGGATGTTGAGAAACTTATAATTTTGATAAGTGAACGAAAGTCTCTTTGGGACATGAGGGATAAAAACTACCACATGAGAGACGTACAACGAAAGTTATGGAAAGAAGTTGCTGAGGAGATGAACGCTGATGGTAATTAACAAACAATTATTAAGTATATAGAGGAAGATTTGTATTCATATCGATAACAATTATTTATTTAACCATGGAGTAGCCTATTACAACATTTTATAGTCACATTACTACTACATCAAATGAAGTTTGACAATTTTAAATGGATTTATTTTAACTGTATTAAACGATAACTTATACATTTTACAATGTTTTTTGTTTTGTTTTTGAAAAAGGGTATTAAATATATCTAAAAAGGAAAAAAAAGTATTGTGACCATTTTTACTCAAACTTATTTTATATTTTACACAAAGAAGTATTTAAATTCACTAACTGAATTATTAAAATAATAACTATATTCAAATGAGATGACTAACAAGTAGAATATAAAAATAAAAGTGTGTTTTCACTCACAGTTTTTTTTACTCTTTGCGGTTATCAAATATGCAATAGTCACAGTAAAAATTTCACAGCCTATAATTCTACAACAGTGTTTCACCCGGTGAATTAAGTTCAAGATTATTAAAAGTTCACTGGCAGATAAACTCACCAGACCAGTAACAGGCACAGACTAACTAGATAACACACAATATTAACCCTCCTGAGTAGGCAAAACTCTGGTACAAAAACTTATAACTCCCTGGTGAATATTCACCAGGAGTAGTATCCCAAGGTTAATATATTGTGTACAAAAAAAAGTATTTTCAATTGTACAATTCTCGTGAGCAAAAATACGTTTTGAATTTATCTCTGATAACATATGCAGAACCAGTGCCTCTATTTTCACCTAGTGTACCAAATCTACTGTTTTCCGAATGTGTTTGTTGGAAAGTAGATGAGACTACTTGCTCTTCACCTTTTTTATCAATTATAATGTTATGCAACAAGCATATACATTTAACAATTTTATTGGCACAGTCAGGATTTACTTCAATTGCTTTTTGCAGTAGTCTCCATTTGCTATTAATAATACCAAACGAACATTCAACAACTTGTCGTGCTCGAGACAGGCGCTTATTGAAAATTGTTTCTGTTGGTCCAAATGTTGATACTGGAAAAGGTCTCAATAAGTAAGATTTCAGTGGATATGCTTCATATCTCAAAATAACATAAGGTACTGAAATATTTGTTCCTGGTAGTGAGTTTTGTCTTCCAACACCCAATGCTCCTGTTTCAAGCTTTTTGGAAAGATTAGAATGTGAAAAAACTCCACCATCACTTTCTTTGCCATACGCTCCTATATCAATAGCAATAAACTTGTAATTTGGCCCTGCAACCGCTTGTAAAACAATTGAAAAATACTGTTTATAATTGCGATACATGCTGCCTGAGTGTTTTGGATTTTTTATGCGTATGTGTTTCCCGTCTATACATCCAACACAATTTGGGAAGTTCCACTTATTCCAAAAACCTTCAGTTATAGACATAATGTCATCGTCTCTTGGAAATGGGATATGTACAGAATGCAATGCACCCCAAATAGCCTCACATGTCTCATGAACAATTCTTCCAATCATAACGTCTGAAATTCTAAATGAATATCCCAATGTCTTGAAAGAGGAGCCTGTTGCCAAGTACCTAAAAAATTAACTTATTTTAGATTTTGTCGTTACATACTACTCAATATAAAAATTAAATTTTCTAAATAGGGTTGGATGGAAATGGCATTTTAATTGCGGGACGGAAAAGGGGGAATGAGTAAAAATAGCAGGATTGGTATGGGACTGGAAAATTATAAAAATTACACCTAAGCCTTATTTTATAATAAAATATTTTAATGTTAACTAATAATTAAAGCAATGTGGTAAGACTTGTAAACTCTATAACATTATTAAACCTAATATAAACAATAAAATACTACAGTTACATAATAAAAACATAATAATAGTCTAGATTATATATTTATATGTTTCTAAATATATTTTTTATGATAATAATATAATATTATATATAATTATATAACTCCTTCCATATTATTAGTTTAATTATTAGTTCCCTAAATATCTATATATTTTAGGGAACTAATAATTAAACTAATAATTGGTAAGAATTGTAAAAGCTATAACATTAAACGTAATATAAATAATAGAATACTAAAGTCATATATACATATATGTATATACATATTTAGACATATATATCTATATACATATACATATTTATACGTATAGGGTGTGCGAATATAATTTTTTTACTAATATGTAATCTTAGTAAATATGTAATTTTTTTTCAGCGGAAGATGTAAAAAAGAAATGAAGAGGACTTCGAGACACTTTTCGAAAAGAATTCCAAAAAACCAAACAACACAAATCTGGAGATGGAGCAGATTCAGTAATCACTTCCACTTGGCCATATTATAAATTTCTGCTGTTTTTATCTGACACTACTCACCGAAGGAAACTACATGGAAATGTATCACCTGTAAAAGGTGCAAACAACAACGACTCAGAATATGTCAACTCTGAATCAGTGAATGAAATGCTATTATTAGAGACACCAGACATTGTTTGCTCACAAGAATCAGTCCCACACGAAACCAATCAGCAGCCATCTACATCGAGTATAACTAAAAATAAAGAAACTCCTCAATGAGATACAACTAACATCTATAAGCGTGAAAAATTAGGAAAACAATCTGTGGATGACCAATTTCTTGAAATAGAGAAGGCCAAGCTCAAAATATTTCCTGAAAGTGATAAAATGAAGAAAGATAGTGAGTACCAATTTTTAATTAGTCTTCTGCCTTATCTAAAGAGCGTGCCGAATAACCGAAAACTGATAGTTAGGAATAAACTGCAGCAAATATTTATTGAAAAGAAGAATTTGCATTCAGGATGTCGCATTCACAGGGAAGCGTTCCGTTAGTATACGCTTCTCAGGGACCTCCAAGTGTATCGTCAAACTATTTAACTGAAGGATCAACATCCACACCACAACCATCTCCAGCATCCTTCACAAACAATGAAATCTCTTCACATTTAAATACTCAATTGCAAAATCAGCCTCTACAACAGTATTTTTCACATTTTAATGATGTTACAATGTAATTCTTGTGTTATTAGGAATAAAATTAAATAGAGTATTTTTTGCAACTATGTATAACTTACGTTAGAGTCACACTGAGACGTTCTTCTGATGGAATGATTTCACGAAAATTTGAAAATTTAATTATTGATGGACTAATGGCATTTAAAATATATTCAAAAGTATCTTGATTCATTCGATAATAATCCAAAAAAAATTCTATCTTCTCTTAAATCATCAAATAAATTATTGAATTCTCCCAATGTATTCCTTTTCGCTAATATATGATTAGTCCAACAATTTCTTCTATTTCGATTCAGTCGCCTTCTAATCAAATACGCATTTTCCAAAGTAATTATATTTTCCATTTTACGATTGTTTCCCGAAATGAAATCGTGGGTGACTGATTCGCTTCTGATACATTCGTTTCCAGTAGACGATACCACACATGCGAAATCTGACGAATTTGTTTCTTCCGATTTCTGACGAATTAATTCTGACAAAAACGCAGCCAGTGGACGACTAGCCTAAGTCTACTCCCCTAGTCTTTTATTGTCTATAGGATCTTTTTATAATCCAACTAGTTAAAAAAATAGCTGTAATAAATGAAATACAAAGTTTATTAAAGAACTCTAATATAGCGTTAGAACATAAAAATGTATTTACTTTATTATTGTATGTCTTTATAATAACTTTATGAAATGCTGAATTCTTTTTACTTTCTCATATCAAGAGAAAGTATTGTGGTCATGAAAAAAATCGATCTCAAGATTATGACAAATGTTTAAGTTTTATGTGAACATGAACCCAAAAAAGCGGATTTTACAATTCAGCCTGTTTGTCCCTGGTCATGAATCAAAAACGATTTGACGAATTTTGTTCAAACTAGATATATAGATTTAATACGGCTGTATGACAAAATTTTATTTTTTATTTTTTACCCTAGTTCTTCACTTGATAGTTTACTGATGAGTAATTTTTTTGAATTCCAAATTTTTCCAAAAGGGCTTTAAGAATTTTGTTTAAAATGCATATCTAGGATTTGTTAGATATGAAAAATAGCATTAAATAATTGGTTTTTGGGCAAAAATTCAGTGAATGGGTAGTTTACTGATGATTGATTTTCAAAGACTTGAAATGTTTTACAAATGGTTCTAACAATATAGTTCCAAATAGGTATCTCGGGCTTGTGTGACATAACAAATAACAGTGTATACCTATTTTTGGGGTAAAAATCATTTAATGGTAATTTGCTGATAACTTATTTTTCAAAAACTTAAATATTTTACAAATGGTTTTAAATGGGTATTTTGGAAGTGTTTGACATAACAAATAGTATTGTATACTTTATGTGTAGTTTACTGATAAATGATTTTTCAAAAACTTAGAATATTCAAAAAATGGCCCTAAAAATTTGGTTCCAAATGGGTATCTTGGGAGAGTTTGATATAACAAATAGCCCTGTCTACTTGGTTTTTGGTAAAAATTAAATATAAGATTGATAAGTGAGGAGTGATTTTTGAAAATTCTAGTTATTTTGAAAATAGTTTAACGATATTGCTTAAAATGTCTTTCTGAGAGGTGTTTGACATGGACATAACAAATAAAGCTTTATACTTGTTTTGGGGATAAAATTTGTTTATGGGTAGTTTACTGACAACTGGTTTTTTTAAAATGACTTTAGTAATTTGGTTAAAAATTGGTATCGGGAGACTATTTTACATATCAATAAAATATATCTATATATATCTAAAATAAATTAATTTAAGGGTAGTTTAGTTTCAACAAATGATAGAAAATTCAAATGTTTTGGAAATTGAGCTTTAAGATTGATTTCAAATTGGGAATACATGATTTTTTTTTATGATAGATAAGAATTTTTTAATTATTACAGTTAACAAATAATTTTAGGTGAGTTTACAAATAATTTATTTCTGAAAATTTTTGAGTTTTGTTAAATATTTTTTTAATAATTTGGGTTAAAATGTATATATAAAGAGTGATTATTGTGATTAACAAAATGATGTGTTTGTTTTTATGGATTAAACTTATTTAAGGGTAGTTTACTAAAAACCTGTTTTTGAAAATTTTATTTGAAGCTATAAGATACAACATGAGAAAGTTTGTGTGATTGTGTTGTACCATTTATTTGCTTGTGTACCCCCAGATATAATTTCTCTTCAAGTTTGTACCCTCATAGGTGCATAAGGCAAGTTATACATATTCTGTAATATACAGTTAAAATAAAGCAAATAAACTACAAACTACATCCAAAATAAAGAGAACTGTATTGTATATAGGTAAATTACATTTTACATACCCCCCACCCCCAAGATGTCTTTGAATACCTCAGGTTGAGTACCATTGTAATGAGACAGCATTTTTCAAACCCATGCTTCACGGAACTCTTGGGATCATCCATAGTAATCTCAGGCATCATAAGGCAAATTTACCATATTATTTATTTTGTTTTTATAATATTATTTATTTAGTTTATCATGCTTTAAAATAGCTTCAGTAACTAGGATTGCCAATTTTTTCAAATATGAATGAAGGATATTTGCCAAAGGCACAGCCAGACCTTATTATGTTTTATGTTTGTTTTATACTTGTAAAATTTAACTGTCGCTATTGAATGTTAATAATTTTTGTCAACATTTTTATGAGGATCCAGCATGTATTTTTTCTGGTGCAAGGTATCCTTCGATCTAAAATGTTTGGGAGCCCCTGCTCTGAGACACCCTCTGCAATAAGGAGTTAGCAATACATCTTCCAAGTGTACGCACGCATAAAATGGGTTTGAATCTCATGTCCAGGCGTTATTTTTACAAAATCTATTTAAATTAATATCTGCTAACGTCAGTCATTGATAATAAATGTCAGTTCAAATGTACTGTAAAACAAAGTGTGTGTAAGTAGTAGTACCTGTGGATGAAGCTGCGACTCTCCAGGTAGCTCATGCCACTAGCGATCTGAGTAGCGATGTACATGAGTACCACAGCGTTGATCTGATCCTTGCTGCCATTGCGTAGATAGTCCAGTAAGTTGCCCTGGCTCATGAATTCCGTGATGATGTAGAAAGGCGGCTCTCGCGTGCATACCCCTGACACAAGACACACCCTTCCTGATTATACATTGAGAAACATAGATATTTACTACAGCCTGGTTTTATTATGAAGGGCCTTAAATAAAATACAAACTTTTTTTTAAGACCAAAAGTGATAAATATAATATATTTATATTTTATTGGTGTTATTTTATATGTACTGATATCTATCAAAAGTAACAGATACAAACAACATGGCCTTAAGTATGAATAAGTGAAAGGAAATCTAGTAACTTTTCCATGACCAATTTAATGGCTGAATTGTCTAAGCAACACTCTCGTATTAGACTAGCCTGTTATGACAAGGAGATAGGAGTTCAAATCCTGTTTTTGGGTCTACTGAAGGTGGTTTTTCTTAAATGATTCCACACTTTCCTTCCACGCAAATGCTTGTATAGAACCTCTAAAATGCTTCCTTCCTAATTACTATCCCATTAGAGTAATTATATATTGTGTATAACCTGAGCCGGTAGTAAAAGAAAATGATTGAAAAAGTAGTTTTTCTAGCTGTTAGATAAAGGCATTGCTGTAAAAATTGAACTCTTAACTATATTGTCATATGTTTATCAATATAATTTCATGTTTTTCCTAGATAATGATGATAAACCTTATCTATATATGGCCAACCTCAGGGGTCTTTGAGTAAAGTGCTCGCCTCAAGACCCGATGTTAGTGGGTACAAACCCAGCCGGGGTCGACAAATTTTCTTGAGCAATACAAATCCGTAGCACAACTTTCTTCAGAAGGTAAGTAAAGTCACCGGCCCCATGTCAATTGTGACAAGTAAAAGAGCCCTGGAAGCTATGTGAAAATACCTTTCCGGCAAAATTAGAAAGTTCTTTTGCTCTTGCTCATAGAAATTCTCATCTAATCAATCAGTTTAGTAAGTGCACTTTAAATACCTCAAATAAATTAAAAAAAATCTTTATGAGACCCACAGTGGTGGCCAAGTGGACTGAGCATCATGTTCTTCTGGTCTGGTAACTTGTAATTAAGGGTTTGAATCTTGGCCAGGTGTAGTGAGGGTGAATTATACAAACACAGGTATATTTACTTAAAAATTCTACCTTTCTCATCCCTCGGCTATTATTGTACCTAAAATGATGATAGCCCGGAGAGGTGGTAAAATACTGTGAAAAAACCAAGTGTTTGGGTAAAATAATTGATCTCAAGTAAAACGAAGAATGTACCTAGTAATTGGACCAGGTTGGGATGTTTCATTGTTTTCATGATGGCTGCCTCTTCCAAAAAATCTTTCAGTGCCATTGTGTCCTCCTGAAACAGTGAATAGACAAATTAGCATTACTCTCTTAAGAACACATTATTAAACAAACTTTACGAGATTGAAAATATGGTGCACGTGAAAGCAATTAGATAAGATTGATAGGGACAGATAGGAAGACCCAGGAACAGGTGGCTGAAGGGAGTGCGGAGGAGTGTGGAAAAAAGTGGAGTAGACTGTCTCGGCGTAGAGGAAGAAAAGGGTTGTGAGGACATGTGTAAATGGAGAGGCATATGTTCGAGACAGACCATGCCAGTGGTTGGAAACTGTACATGATGATGATGATGATGATGAATAGTGTTATTTTATTGGCATTGATCATATATTTAAAAAATTACAGCAGTAGGCCTATATTATATGACTTGACATATGAATATTTGAAATTAGATCTACTAGCTTTTCTAGATTTCAGACATGTTCTTTTTATGAAAATTGGACTGTACCTATCAGGGTAAAATAAGGATATATGATATTAAAAAATGTATGCTAAAAAGTTCAATTTTTTTGTCTATTCTTTTAAAATAATAAAATAAAATATAACTTTTTAATGTGCTTATGAATAATTGTAATACATTTAGTAATCATATGCTTAGGCCTAAGTTTTTCTACTTCTATAATTGAGATTTAGTGAGAATTTTCAACAATGAAACTCAAATTGGAGTATAACTATCTAGTTGGTAGTTTTAGAGCAGCGGTTCCCAAACTTTTTGAATCGAGGAGCACTTTTAAAGTAGAGAAATTAAATTCATCACGGAGCACTATCGTTGGCCTGATGTCAAAGGTACCTAAGTGCTTTTTTGCTGTTTTTACCTAACTGCATTTTTTAAGTTGTTAGTCAATAAATTATTGTATAGCACAAGCACAAATTATTTTTTCGAGTTCTAAATAGCTTAACTTTTGATTAGCCTAAACTTAATTTTTCCCTTTGAAAGTCAATGAAAATTATTGTAATGTTAAATATCATTTAATCAAAACACCAATTTTGCACTTACGTGTCTTTGGCATAAGGGCGACGTTATTTTCACCTAGTATCTACACAGGTATTAAACCGAATTACAACAGTATTCCCAAAAAATTCTGGAAAGGTGTTGAAGCTAACCATTGTATCTGAAAGCGTGGCGGCGAAGTTCTCACAAAGATGGGGTTAACTGGCACCGTCGGGTATTCGTCTGGTTTTGCCATGTGTAGTCTGTGTGCTTCGCCAATGTTTTAGATGTTTTTCACAGTTCCAAGAAGATGCGGATGGCCAAAGCTGACTGAGGTGACGCATGACAATATGCACTTCGGCTTTATAATACTTGCTATCTACACTGATTCACAGCACGCTGCTAGAGCTGAATAATTTATACCCAACTCTTACGGTAACTAAACACAGTACATGGCCGCAAAAACACACAGTTATGAGATCTTGCTACATTTATTTTATTTACTTTTCTCTCCATTCTCTTAGCGGAGCACAGTTTGGGAACCGCTGTTCTAGAGCATGAATCCAGAGTCTCAGTGAGCAGTGTCTGTTGCGGCTCTCACCTTGAGCGTCTTGACGGCAACCGTCATGTTGTACCTCTTCCAGACAGCCTCGTACACATCCCCGTACTGCCCTCCTCCAAGTTTGTGCCTCATCACAATGTCCGTGCGGTCCATCTCCCATTCGTCTGGCTCTGGCAAACATTACACCACACCACTCAGATAAACCTGGAGGGCTTGGTGCCTTTACCCCCATGCACCTGCTAGGAAACCCTTGAAACCTCTCACCTTGTTGAATGACGTTGCCTACTTGGGTGAATCCGAAGCTATTTTGTGGGTTACATCTTAGCTTGATGCACTTAACCACTCTAAGCACTATCATACCTAAACGCAAATGTAAAAATAGAAAAATAGGGAAGAAAATGATTAGTTCACTGTGCAGAGCCTCTTATTTATCGCTTATAACACTCCCCTCTTCTGCTGACGATTACACTCACTCACTCTACTATTTATGTCTGGAGAACATTGATTTTTATTTAAAAATAGATTGTTTCTTGGTTCCTATTATAGATAGACATATGCTTCCACAAACTTATTTAATCAACATCCTGGAAGGAAGATATCAGATTTCTACAGGACATTTTCGTGAATAACCCAAAAATTGTTGAGTTGTAAATAGTTTAAAAGAAGAAACATGTTTATAAAATAAACCACAGTTACAAGATCAACAAAATAATTTTGTGACATTATAATAATACTTTTTAGAATTATTTAAGAATCTATGGTTTTTGTTTCAATGTTATTATCTTTAAAGCCCGCTGAATAAAATGTAAATATGGATAATTCTATCTTTACTTACTATTCATTACACTACAGGTAGGCAACGTCCTTAAGGGCATTGTTTAGTAAGCAAGTGAAACCTTATATATACTTATTTTATTCTCTATTAACTTTTGTTAAAAGTGATTAGTAGTTTTTGGCAATCATGAAATAGTGAGAGGAGAAGGATTTATATTAAGCTTTCTTCACTTTTCAACATAATTTAAGTTAGTTCATGTTTCACTTAAAGATTAATAATATAGTGACCCATTTTAACCATTCCAACTTTACATGATGCGCCGAATCTTTTCTGACCTATCTCCTAATTAGGGTTCAAGTCTACACTTCACATTACCCTTCTACTGCGCTCTATAGTGAGTTCAAACAGACACAAGGCACTTCCCAAACCTAGAGCTGAATTATCTGAAATTAAAATTATGTATGTAATTAAATATTGCTTAATAAAATGTGTCTTAAAAATATAGACAGAAATTATAAGTTTGAAACATAAATTGAAGATAAATTAATACTATCAAAATAAACAAATCTTACTGAAATATGATCACTAGCAATGGCATAGTGCCTCTCTGTATAGCTAATATTTTTTTATGATGTCCTTTACAATGGCCCTTGCATGTCCTAGAAAGGTTTTATGTCAATTACACAACCCATAAAATACTGTGGTTTTACTTTGGATAGCATGAGTTCAAGTCCAGCCAGGGTCAACCGAATAGTTTTTCTTGAGCCATAAAAATCCACATCACAACTTCCTTCAGAGGAGAAGTAAAGCAAAATCGCATGTTGATTGTGGCATGTAAAATAATTCTGGAAATATTAAGCTTTCTTCACTTTTCAACATAATTTAAGTTAGTTCATGTTTCACTTAAAGATTAATAATATAGTGACCCATTTTAACCATTCCAACTTTACATGATGCGCCGAATCTTTTCTGACCTATCTCCTAATTAGGGTTCAAGTCTACACTTCACATTACCCTTCTACTGCGCTCTATAGTGAGTTCAAACAGACACAAGGCACTTCCCAAACCTAGAGCTGAATTATCTGAAATTAAAATTATGTATGTAATTAAATATTGCTTAATAAAATGTGTCTTAAAAATATAGACAGAAATTATAAGTTTGAAACATAAATTGAAGATAAATTAATACTATCAAAATAAACAAATCTTACTGAAATATGATCACTAGCAATGGCATAGTGCCTCTCTGTATAGCTAATATTTTTTTATGATGTCCTTTACAATGGCCCTTGCATGTCCTAGAAAGGTTTTATGTCAATTACACAACCCATAAAATACTGTGGTTTTACTTTGGATAGCATGAGTTCAAGTCCAGCCAGGGTCAACCGAATAGTTTTTCTTGAGCCATAAAAATCCACATCACAACTTCCTTCAGAGGAGAAGTAAAGCAAAATCGCATGTTGATTGTGGCATGTAAAATAATTCTGGAAGGTATTTGAAAATACCTTTCCTGGAAAAATTAGAAAGTTCTTTTGCTCTCGCTCATAGAAATTCTCGTGTGATCAATCAGTTTAGAAAGTGCACTCACTTTAAATACCTAAAATAAATGAAAAAAAAAAGATAATACTTTGGATAAAAGTTGTGAATTATGAAATAAAAAGCTGCCTAGAATTACTTGGGGTAGTAGGGAGAACATATATTAACCTAGTATTACAACACACAAACTCACTGAAATTTGAACCTAGGACCCTCTGCGACAGTGTCAGTACCCAAACAGACCACATCGTAGCGGGTTGCCCACATGAAACAACTACCAGAAAAGTGTACCTCAAAATGAAGGGGGTTTTCCCATCTCATTTACCACCATAGGACTCAAAATGGCAAAAATCAATAAACATATTGGAACCAATCAAACAACTAGAGGGGGATCCACTTTTCTTAAATTTGATTCTTCATTTTACTTAAGAATCTTGAATCAAAATCTTAGAAAACTTGACAACCCTAAGAGGTTTACTATCCCATATGGGTATTATTCCTTCTTCACCTTCAATTTATATTTCGTTCACAATAATCCTTTAGTTGATGGAGAAAATAAAAAGTGAAATTAAATGACAAATTTGTTTGTTGTAGATTCATGTTCCATTAATTGATAAAACAATGGTCTGGGATTTGGTTTGTCCTATTATGTCGGGTTAAACCACTTGTAAGAATTATTATAGTTGCTCTTAGAATCTTTAGATTCAAAATTTGAAAATATATTTTATATATAATATAAATATTCAAATGCATGATTAAATATATTCAATATATAAATTTTAATTTGATATATAATATGTAATTCAAAATGTGAAAAGAATAATATATATGTATATAATGTTTTATAATGAATCTGAATTTTTCTTAATCAATGTGATGACAACAGCCTAAAGATTGAGGATTCGACAAACCTATATCCTCTAACAACTTGTAGAGATTTAAGATAGAAGCAGGTTCATTAAATACAACAGAGCCTTTTTAATTCGAATTCCAAGAGATCTCTAAAAAAATATATTGAAATATCAAAATTTCAAACTAGTCATTTTTATGGGTATCTAGACAGCTGGTAGGCCTACACAATAAATCAATAACCTCAAAATATGCTGCATATTATCCCAGATACACAATATATACATAGGCCTACATGAAAAAACAAGATATTGTATAAATTTTGAATTACTATCAAAATACTTCCTTCTAAAATTTGAATTAAATGTTATATTTTACCAAAGATTTGAATAGAAATTTCATGAGGAATCATGTTGGGTTCAAATTGTACAATTTTTTGAACTAACCAATGTCAAATTAGTCAAAGTCTACTGTATGTATTTCAGTTAAAGTTTAACAAATGAAGAATTTTACTTTATCCTAAGCTTTAATATTAAATATAACCTGATTCGGTGGCTGCATGGTCTAAAGCGTTACTCTTGCAATCAACTAGACTGCCGATGACGGGGAGATTGGGGTTTGAATCCCAACCAGGTATACTGAGGGTGGTTTTTCCAAAAATTGTTTTCCATTTTCTCTTTACACGAATGTAGGTACACTTCCTCTAAATTCAACCTTACTTATATTTAACACATTAGTGTAATTATTACATAGGTCTATAACTTGAACTGGTAGTAAGATGAGGTGCTAAATTTTTTTTATATATAATATATTAATAAAAGTAGAATTTTAAGGGTAAAAGATGTGATGATCACTGTTACTACATAATATAATTTTACAAGGATTTTTTTTAGACATGTGCCCTGGGTCAAAAAACCTGAATGTATTTCTATGATTTGAAGCTCACCTGGACTGAGAGCGAACACAGTGGGCTTGTTGTGTTTGGGCGCAGGGTAGAGGAGTTGCGTAATGAGCCCATCTGAGTGCATGGAGTGATGGTGGACAAGCTCCGCCAGGGTGTTGAACTTGCTCTCCGTGGTCACATACACCTAAACACACACACATATACTCAACTGTGATATTTTACTGGCTACAATGCTTTAAAACTGGATATACTTGATGAGAAAACTTGATTGTCCTTTAATGATTAATAGTTTATATTACTAGATACACCAACATTTCAAGAGACATGTATTTATGCACTTAATTAGAATATTAAAATAACTATCAAAACATGAAATATATTATAACATTTTTGAATTCATAATACATGTGTGAAATTAAACAGAATCTTATATTTTCATGAAATTGATTACTTGACCTTTTAAATGTGAATTATTTAATTTAAATGTGACTAAACAATTACAGTTCATTTACAAAAACAAAGTCCTATTAGCCTAAGACATTGAACAATGGCAAAAGATATGTTTGAACTGAATATTATAACGGCCATATTGTGACCAAATACAGAAGAAGAAAAAGAAACAATGTCTAAAAAAAGATGTATGATTTATTAACCTTCTATATTTGATTTGTTAGGTATTTAGAAATGTAGCGTAGTTTTTAAACTAGTTGCACTATTACACTTAAAATAAAAGTTTTCAACAAAAAAATACATATTTTATTTACAGCCTTTTTATACGAGATCCAAACATTTTATTAACCACAAATCAGGGTATTTAGAAATTACTCATACATGGATAGTTCTAGTACACTTTTACAATGATAGAGAGCTTTAGTGGTAAAAGTTTTGGCATGATATGTTGCACAGTTTCTAAGAAAAGTGTACCTATAATAACATCTAGATTAAGAGCAGATGATTAACTTTCAGGTCCCCTTTAATGTGGAAACCAATCCATTTTCCATAACATATACTTTCTAGGATTATTAAATAATGTTCTGAAATATAATCATTAATTATGTACAAAGAGCACCAGAGTTGAAAGTATACAACACTTTGACAATCCTGATACTAAAATATGACATTGTTGAATATCACTTCACTCTCCAAGTAAGCTACCCTAGTTTACATTGTATATTTCGGTATTTTCTCTCAATTTTCTGAACTCAGATCTGAGTCTCTACTTGTTGGTAGCTTCTCTGTAATAATTATTTATGCTCCAACTTCTCTCGTTTTTTCTCTCTTCTGGCTACAGATTTCGGAAAAATTGGAACCCCTTATTGAGATACCTGATACTCTCTCATCCTGTTGTCATTTGTTTTTAATGTCAGTCTGCCGTTGAGAATTCATTCCATTAAGTCGCAGCTCTGTAATCCATGCTATATCTCTTGCTCTTTCTCATTGAAAAATAAATCCATCAATCTCTTGACTCAGTTCAAAACTCCGTGTGAACTGATTTAGTGTGGTAATATTAATGTGTACACTAAAAGCATTCAATCTGTGTGTTTTTATATATCACGTATTTATGGCAATGGTAGTGTTTAGGGTAGCTCCTCTCTTCCATTATTGAGAAGAACACATGTAATTCAAGACCATCCTTACCAGATTTTCATGTCCATATCCCGATCAAGACAGTATCAAAGTTAGGCTTCGCAACATACTACTCTTAGATCCGGTAGTTCAAACCCAGTCTCTGTTTTATTATAACTAAATAAAACCGGTCCTCTGGAACTACACTAGTTTTTAATTTAATTTTCATTTTGTTAATCCAATCACCTAAACCGCAGATAAAATATGGTGTCTTGGAAAAACAAAACGTAAACAGATTGACTACATCAGAAATAAGTTTTTTTTATTTAGAAAACAGTTATATTTACATTCATGGATCATAAAACGAATAAAGAAATAGTACAAGAACATCAGGTTATAGTAAATACTATTTTAGAAAAAGAGCAAAATTACAAATACAAATGACTACAACAGATCTCAAGAATGAATGACCAATGGTTTAACAAATAATTTCTAAATACCAACCCAGAGGGAAGAAATGACTGAAGAAACGCTAAAACGACTTTGGGAGAGTACTTAACTATAGGCCGAAACATAAAGTTCTACATTCATGTAAAATTATAGTAATTATTGAGATAGCTGAAATAACAAAGATGATGATTATTAAGATAGCTGCAAATTCAAGGATGATGATTATTAAGATACCTGAGATTGCAAAGATTTTGATTACTAAACTAGCTTAGATTGCTAAGATTATGATTACCTACTAATATAGTCGAGATTGCAAAGATTATGATTATGATATAGCCGAGATTGCAAAGATTATGATCATCAAAATAGCTGAGATCACAAATATTATGATTATTAAGTTAGTCGAGATTGCAAAGATGATGATTACTAAGATAGCTGAGATTTTACAAAGGTGATGATTACTAAGACAGATGAGAGTTTACAAAAGTGATAATTACTAAGATAGCTGAGATTTTACTAAGGTGATGATTACGAATATAGCTGAGATTTTATAAAGGTGATGAGTAGCTGTAGCCGTAGTTGTCGTTGTTGTCGTCATTATTATTATTATTATTATTATTATTATTATTATTATTATTATTATTATTATTATTATTATTATTATTATTATTATTATCATCATTATCATCACCAGCAGCAGCAGCAGCAGCAGCGGCACCGCGTCTTACTGCCCGTTCGGGTTATAGGCACGCTAATGTGCAATGATAGGGTGATTGTGAGATTAAATGGAGGACCTACAGTTTAACGTGGGATCCAAACCACAGTGGAGGCCTGGCATTCCACACATTCACAAGTTGTGATTAATACACGTCTTGTCGGAGGTGAAGGAAGGGTTTGGCAATCAGATAAATCTGTACCGGGACCAATGAATGAACCCCAGACCCCCAGCACGGAAGTCTGACACCTTACCCCTAGATCGCCAGGTCACCATGAGTATTAAAATAGTTGAGGTGGCAAAGATGATGATTGATTAAATTGTTGAGATTGCAAAGATGATGATTAATAAAACAGTTAGGTGTAAAGATTATGATTATTTCTAAGATACCAGAGATTGAAAAGATGAAGATTATTAAGTTTGTAGAGATTGCTGGATAATTATGATGGATTTAGGCAGGGATGCTGTTTGTCACTCAGTGTGTTAAACTTGTATGGAGAGTGACTGGTCAAGGAAGCCCCGGAGAAAAGTGGTAATTTCAGGATAGGAGGCCACGTCATAAACACAAATAAATACACATATGATCTAGAATTGCTAGCCAAAAATACAGAAAAGTTGTAGAAAATGATGGACCAGTTGGTGGAAATAGGGAGAAGATATAGCGTGGATATCAACAGTGAGAAGTCAAACGAGATGGTGATTTTAAAAAATGAAGAGCCGCTGAAAATCAAAATTGGAACCCAGAAATTGGAAATAATAGAGCAGTTTAAGTACCAGGGAAGTCTGTTGACAAAGGATGCCAACTGCACCAAAGAAATTAGGTTGGGATTGCCATGGCCAACGAAGCTTTCAACAAGAATTTACTGCTGACCAGCAAGTTGAGTTTGGAACTGAGGAGGAAACTAATGAAATGCTACATTTGGAACATTGCACTGTATGGAACAGAAACTTGGACACTTAGGAAGATGGAAAAGAAATACTTAGAGAGATTTGAAATGTGGTGATGGAGAAGACTTGAAAAGATCAAGTGGACAGACAGGGTGACAAATAAATAAGTCCTAAGAAGAATGGTAAATAAGAAAACAGTTTTGGATGTTTCTTGAGTACAAAGCAAATTGCATCGGACATATCCTTAGGAGGAACTGTCTTCTGCACGACGTCATATACGGAAAGGTTGAGGGAAAGAGGAGTTTAGGAAGGAGGAGGATTCATATAGTGAATGACTTGAAGGAAAGAAGGAAATTCTGAAAGCTGAAGGAGGCAGAGGGCAGGGTGCATTGGCGGTATAAGTTCAATGACAAAAGGAATGGTCCTGTCACAAGACAGAACACTGCATAATAAATAATAAGAGATTGAAAAGATTTTTATTATTAAAATAGCCAAAATATTCTCTAACAAATTGATATAAAGGAGAATGTGCAAGGGTCTATGTCCCTAAGAATCCCTTCACCTTGCCCTCCGTGTCTTCATTAATGCGGTAGTGGTAGACGCGTCCCTCATAGCGGAGGGAGATGCTACGCTGGCCCGGACTGCTCTCCGACTCCCGCACCAGAAAGCTGCCGTTGATGCCGGATGACAACAAGTACTCGGCCGCATTGCGCGAGATGGGGCCATGGTACCAAGAGTGTTTCTCGAGGGAGTTGACAGGTGTCACGTAATTGGACGGCACCCAGCCCACCTGACCGGAGGCAGAGTGGGCCTCGCACCACTCACCGCTCTTGTTGTAGCTCAGGATACGCACCTGTTCACCTGCAATAAAATACACAAAACATATTAGATGAAGGGTGTAATGAATATCAATATACAGGCTGTAAATCATTGTAACTACGCACTGTCCATATAGAAAGAGCCACATTTCAATCAATTTAAATTAGTTGAAAAATGACACCTGGACAGAGGAAATGAACCTAGGTCAGTTCTCATATCCAGGTGTCATTTTCAAACGAATTTAAATTAAATTAAGGGTGTAGTCAAACTGTTTGGGGACCGATTTTATTTGCATACTTTATCATAACTTTTAGTGTGCAAAGTTATGACAAATTAATTTTAAGGCTGTATTTATGGAGGAGTGATCTGGCAAGCAATTGAGCTTAGGTTTTGGATTGTCAAACACAATACTAAGATACAGATTTAGAAGACACAGTTTTAGGTGTTGAATTTGAGTTAAGGTACTATTTTTGGTATCAATGTTCTGCTTAAATTATTTGTCCAAAATAAAATAATATAAATATATCATATTATTTTGGGACATATCTAGTTATTTGCTCCACCATATTATTAACCTCTTACTTGTAAAAGATTGATGGATCTGTAATGTTTAATAGATACAGGTAGAAGGAGCTGTATTACAAAATTCATGCTAGAAATGAGCTATGGATATGCACTATGTGTCATTCTTCTCCCTCTCATCACCTGACCAATACTTAGTGATGGAAAAATATCAGTATCAAACATTTCCTGAGACTGCACGACTCTCCCCACCCTACCAAAACATTATGATGGAACTGTATCGTAGCTCTCCTAGTCTGGCCAATATAAAATAATAAAGTTGTGTCATAGCTCTCCTAGTCTGGCCAATATAAAATGGAGTTGTATTGTAGTCCTCTTAGTCCAGCTAATACAAAATGGAGTTGTATTGTAGCCCTCCTAGTCCGGACAGTACAAAATAATGGAGCTTTATAGTCTTTCCTAACCGGGCCAATACTATAATTTATTTGATGGAGCTGTATCGTAGCTCTCCTATTCCGGCCAATATAAAATAATGGAACTGTATCATAGCTCTCCTAGTTTGGACAATATAAAATGAAGTTGTAATGTAGCTCTTCTAGTCTGGCCAATACAAAATTATGGAGCTGTATAGTAGATCTCCTTGTCTGGCCAATACAAAATGATAGAACTGTATCGTAGATCTCCTTGTCTGGTCAATATAAAATGGAGAGGTATGTAACTCTCCTTGTCTGGCCAACACTATATGAAGGAACTATATCGTAGCTCCCCTATTCCGGCCAGTACAAAATAATGGAGCTGTATCATAACTCTCCTAGTCCGGCCAATATAAAATGATGGAGCTGTATGTAACTCTCCTTGTCCGGCCAATACTAAATGATGGAGCTGTATCGTACCTTTCCTGAGACTGAGCTGATTTTCCCCTCCCGCGTGGAAATCGTACAGAGCCACGAAAAGCTCCTTGTCGTCCTCCTCCTGGGCCAGCAAGTTTTCCTTAGACGTCCAACGATTGGCCCCTTCAAGGGGTAACGGGGTGCCAGGGGTGGGTCCCGGACCGACGGGCGCCCCCGAGGCAGCGGCGGTGGTAGCGGCGGAGGCCGGGGATTCGCCGTCGGGCAGGTCCGGAATGTGGGGTAGCGGCCGGCTCTGCAGCAGCGCCTCTGTAACATGTTAACAAGAAGTCTTCTAGTTACAGGTCCACAACACTCTCTGCCCGACGAGACGAACTCCCCGGCGGGGGAAAGGGTAGGATGGGTCGGGGTTATGGTGGTGAAGAAGGGAAGGGGTTTTTATTTCCCGATTTCCCTTGTACCTTATGTTTGTACGTCCCTGTCGGCGAGTACGACACGATGCTCCTGTTGTGTTTCGCCTCACGGAGGGCTAAACGAGAGGGAAGACGGTATTCCCGGCTGTATTGTTGTTCATGCGATGTGTGTGTCGAAGCATCTTGTTAGATGGTAAGAATCAAAGAGCCCGTGGTTCAGATCCCTCGTGTATCACACACACAGCGACAGTCACCAATAGATCCCATAGAGAGCGTAGTGCTTCAGACGATCTCCGACCACTCTCGGAAAGAGACTGGTTGGAATCTAGGTGTGGACTTCGCGCGGATAGTTCGGAGTTCCCAAGTCCCAAATGAGAGGGAAGATTATGTATCCACCAATTAACGAATCTTTCTAAGAAGTTTATATTATCTTTTAAAGTCAAAAAAGAACAAGCTCTTTAGTATAATATGACAAAAACAATGGGGGAGGGGTGGTGGGACTAGGTGGAGAGTGAGTCTTCGAGGAGCAAAGACTAGGAGAGGTATTTATTTCAAGTACAGGTACTCTTGGCTATTATTAAGAAAAATAAACGTTCGTTATGTTGTAATATGTATATTATCGATAGTTTAAAAAAATAGCATAAAAAACTACAATAATACCAGCCTTTGGCGTTTTCTGCCATCCCACCTTAAGGTCATTCGACAATAAGACCTTGTGAGGCTATAATGTTTTGGTAACATAGGGAGGCAAGAGGGGGGAGCGGTGGCTAGCCAATACGGTAGTAACCTTGCTAGAGCTTATTTTAGATATTTTTAAATACCTTCAGAAATGAGGACCTACTGCTTTAGTCTATCAGCTAGGTGAAAAAATAGTACCATTTATGTGGTAAAGACGTGTGAGGTGTCATTTTATTCAGTTTTTTATGTTGTTTACAAATATGGCAACCCGGAAATCGAAATTGGTAGCTTTCTCATCTTTTTTGCCAAAAAAGTTTAAAAAACACAATGTTTTTAGTTTTCCTCTGACTAAGAATAAATGTATAACATATATATTCGTACTAAATTTGTTTAGCTATAAATTATCTACAAAAAGGTTCGGTTCATACCTAAGGTTGAACCAACGATAAAGTCCTAACGAGGGTCAAACCTAAATAATATCCCGCTTTCCGGGTCTTAAATGCATCACACAAAGTTAATATGCTTAAAATCCACCAATCTGAATTGCCGAAAATAATAAATGTAATTTATTAACGAGTATGTGTAATATTTACTGATATTCACAAAACAATGTACAGTTTCTATTGGTGAGACAATCTTCCCAAAGTTACTCCAGAGCCCAGGAAAAAGAATCGATATAGTTTTTTATTTGTTCAAAACTAACTCGATTAAAGACTTCGAGAGAGCTAACCGGCAAGATAATACTACACCTGCATTGTATGCGAATATCAAAGGAGGATTCAAAGTTAAGTCTTGGCCACAGTTCTTTAAAGCTAGTTCAAACAAGGCTAACCTCATTAAGTTTATAATTAATTTGTGGAGAGCACCAATCTATGAAAGCAAACTGCAGAGTAGATCTATGTTCATTGGTAATGAAGACAAGTGCTGGAAAGTTACGTCTGTTGAAGCGAAAGAGTTTACTGAACTTGCTTGTGACCACGAAGAGGCCGACACAAGGCTAGCCTTACATGCTGCACATGTTGAAGAAAGCAACATTCCTGCAGTTGTTGTTCATGTTGATTACACCTATGTCCTAACCATTCTGTTAGATTTCATTCAACGAATTAAATGCCAAATTTATGTGAAAATGGGTAAATAAGAAAAAGATTGGACTGTCTCCCTTCAAAAGGTTATTGGCAAGCACAGCCCTAACTTTCCGATGGCTGTAACACTGATGACTTCATTCATGAAAGCTCCGATTGGATTTCAATGCTTCACAGGCTTTGACAGTGTTTCAGCATTTTACGGCAAAGGAAAGAGGAGGCCATTCAATGAGCACTGCAGCACACTACAATGACTCGTTCAAAGCCTTTCGAGAAGAACAGATGGTGAGTGAGCCCATACATGCCAGCCTGGATAAGTTCGTGTCCCAAATGTACGGCGGGGAAAAAATGAGGACTTAAATAAACTGGAGTAAGAGTTTTACTGCTGCAAAGGAGGCATTATTCTGCCAGAGCTTTTACCTCCTTGGCATTCAACATAACGCTTCCATGGGAGTAGAGCCAACTACCAGGCCGCTATATGGAGGAGATCTTTAACATGCTTTCAGATGGCTCCCACTCCATACGAACATGGATGGTATGAGGACAATGGCTACATTGCCAATATTTCAGCCTTTTCAAAGCCTTAATATTACGACGCTGGTTATATCTTGGATAAGGGTTGCGCTGTAAACAGTGTTTTCTAGCGTAGCTAATGGCAGGTGCTACCATCTGATATGTAAGCAGGCGTGATTATGTTGGTAGCCCTCGCCACTCGTGAACAGACAACCTAGCATTTGTCACCATGTTTTCACTATAGTATGGTTATTGGCAGTACTCGTATTGTAGACCTATGTATCATTTTTGTGTTGTGCATCCTTTTTTTTTAATTAAATTTATTTTATTTAATTTTATTAAACATACATTGAGACTAACAAAATACACCTTAATTTTGGCCATTTTTTAAATGCAATGCTTGAAAATTTGCAAATGTTATGCCACACCCACACCCCTTCATATAGAGTACCCACAGTTTTTTTACAAGTCAGCTCCTATGATGGCCATTAAGTGACTTTGAAGCCAGCCCACTCATGAGGAAGTACTGGGGATGATATGCAGAAACTGCAAATCCTGTCAACCAGGATCATGGACGTGCTCAGACGTCAGCCTCCCATGCACTGACATCTGCAGCTGCTCGTGTGATAAACAAGAAATGGATACAGAGTATGAAGAGTACGCAGATGATTGTGATGGTGACAATGTTAATGACGACGATGATGATTTTGAAGAAGAATGTTAGTGAAGCTATAAATTGATACACAGTACAACGAGTTGTTAGAATTCTTAATATCTACATAATCCTAGTTTTGGTTCTAAAACAGCGTGAGTTTTTTTAACAACTATATAAATATGTGTTTATGTAGCAAAAGTCACCATATAACTAATATGGTCCATTACTAAGCTATGTGTAAATAAATATGAATAAACCTGACCAAAATAAGAATTTACCGTACTTGTTTGTGTCAACCGTAAAACTAAAACGGAAAAGACTTAGTGATGTAATAGAAACTAAACAAATTTTGTTTTGTGAATAGGAATTACATATTAATATATTATAACTGTATATAAAATTCAGTTTGGGGGATTTTAAGCATATGAACATTGTGTGATGCATTTAAGACCCGGAATACCGGGATATTATTTAGGTTTGACCCTCGTTAGAGCTTTTATCGTTGGTTCAACCTTAAAAATGAAACAAACCTTTTTTGTAGAGAATTTATAGCTAAACAAATTGTGTACGAATATATATTTTTTTAATCTATGCTTAGTAAGGAAAAAATTAAAAACAACAAAAATTGCGTTGTTTTTTTAAAAACAAAATTTAACAAAAAAAGATGAGAAAGTTACTAATTTTGAATTCCGGGTTGCCACATTTCTATTCTACACAAAAAAACGTAATAAAATGACACCCCACACGTCTTTACTGCAGAAATGGTACTATTTACATGAAAATCTGAGTCTAGCTGATATACTACTTCTCTTTCCTTCATTTACTAACAAGGGGAGGCCACGACGTTCGGATCACGGATTATCTTCAAACTTTGTACACTTTTAGTAGTTCATTAGGACAACAAACTGTCCCACACCTCCATATTCACTGTCCCACACCTCCATATTCACTGTCCCACACCTCCATATTCACTGTCATCACACCATCTCATTGCGGGTAGGCCTACGTGAAGACAACCTCCATAAGTGCACCCTGGGCAACGCGCTAAAAAAAAAAAAGTGTTTCTCAAACATTTCCCAATATTTGACCCCTTGATAAGCGATCGATGCACGCGTGGATCACCCGCCTATCACTTGTCGAAGCAGGATATTTTATAACAAAAGTGTTTTATCAAGCAGTAAAAACATCATATGCATATTATACACATTTTAGTCTAATATTCTAACAGTTGGAAATTATACTCTGTGAATCTACGTTCGAGTTAAGTCATATGTCGCTTTAGTATTGCCGTGAAAATTTTTTACCTCGAGATTATGATTACGATTTTTATGTTCCTCATAACCCTAAGACAACTTCTGTTCAGTCTTCGGGGTGTTGTTTTAATTTTGATTGAAACCCTCGAATAAAGAATAGTTTAATGTTGGTAAATTTTTGAAAATGGTCCTGGGAAGTCTTAACATGAAGATTATTTGAGGTTAGATTACTGATTACTTATTTTTGAAAACTATAATAGACTATTATGAGAGAGCAAATACGATTGTGGCATTTACTATTCAGTTTTGTGTGGACCATCTGGCACCCCGCTACGAACCGTGGTTTGAAAAACACTGTTTTAGATACATAGAGATTGACCTGTAGGGAGCTGCTTTGGTGGCCGCATGATCTAGGGCGTCACTCTCGCAATAGACTGGCTGTTGATGACGGGGAGATCAGGGTTCAAATATTGGCTGGGTCTACTGAGGGCGGTTTTCCCTGAATGGTTTTCCACTCTCCCTCCACGCAAATATGGATATAATTATTCCATATTCAACCTTCCTCATCCTTTTAAACATAATGTAATTTGTACATACAAGTACAACCCGAACGGGTAGTAAGACGTGGTGCTAAAGAAAATTATTTTGTAACCGTTAGAGGGTATAATGGAACCGTTTTTGTTTTGTTTAAAATTATTTATTTATTTAGCAATATAAAATAGCATAACATCCATTCATTGTTGAATCTACTGTTATATCTTACAAGGAAAGGCCACGACGTTCGGATCACGGATTATCTTTAAACTTTGTACACTTTTAGTAGTCCATTAGGACAACATAATGTGCTAGTAGTAAGGCGTACTATTTAGGCGTTTTCGAGAAAATCGCAAGAGAAGTTTTACGCGTCGAATATGTACCGATGCGTAGCGACAATGAGCACGAGATGGCGACGTTCGAGTGGTTAGCGTTCCTGCTCCGTAATCACTGGATAGCTGGATCGAGTCCCACTCATCTTTTTTTTTTTCAACACTGGTCATATTCTTTCATATATATTACAATTCAAAGGTAATATATAAAAACACACACACACACACACAGTAGGAAATTATATAGAGATGAGGCTTGGTAAATAATCAAATCTATCATCATTTTAAGTTGATACCGATTTTAGCACGATTTCACCCGTTTATTTTGTTTTATTGGTTTTGATGTGCATTGCTTTTTAGCAATGAACTTAGTCATTTTAATAAACACGCAAAATTAATATAATATTTAGTAAAGTTCTGCGTTAAAAAAAACCCTGCAATATTCACCAGGCATAATATAATAGCTTATAATATTATATTTTCAGCACTGTTGCGTTGTTTATATACTATTTAATATTCAATTTAAAGCCAGTAAGACAAGCGAAACTCGTGCATTCATGAAGTAAATTGTAATATATAAATACAAAATAAGTAAAAAAAATCAAGCACAAAAATGATACAGTAGAATATTTTACCAATACTAACCAATTATCGAGGCATAAAAAGAACAGTATTTATGTATGATCAAAAATTATGCAATTTTACCACTTTTAAAATGCTTGTACATCAAAAATTGTTTGTTTTTTACATTTATAAATAGCCTATTTTATTGTGTACACCTATTAATTAGTTATTAAATAATTACTTTGGTTTAACAATTGTATAAGGGAAAATAAAAATACTATATTTTTATAAAAGTTTTAAGTATTTAACAGGATCCCCTAAATTTGAGGTCAATCTAACGGACCTTTTTTTTAGCACCGTTTCTTAGACCTACTATACGCCATTCACGACCTAAGTTTACTTGGATGACAGCTCAAAAAGTAACTAAAAAATAGTCCCTAAAATATCACTACGCCAACAGCTGATATCTGCCACTGTCACTTGGGACAGCTGTTATGAAAACATATGGTTATGTAGAGTAATGTGATAGTTTACCACAGTAATTTAGGCCAATATTATGCCTCAAAGAATTTTGAAATTGAAATTTTTGAATGACTTGGTGATCTGTAACTTCTCTTCTTTTTTTCTCCTGGGAACTCATTATCAAAAAAACACACACAAATCTATCCACAAATAAAAAGAACCCCTTATAAAATTTCGTGAGATTAAAGTTAGATTAAACTTATATTTAAGTTTGATAAAAGTTTAAAGTTAGATTAAAGTTAGATTAATGTTAGTTTAATGTTATTTTAAAGTAAGTTTAAAGTTATATTAAAGTAAGATTAAAATTAACCAAATTAGGCCTAATATGTATTCGAACTAAAGAGAAAATATCTGTATACACAAAGTTATTCTTAAAATAATTAGTAATATGATCTAGGATTAAGTTTTTTTACGTTAATACAGAAGCCCAATAATTAAAATAAAAGGTAATTTAACTTAGTTATAAATTATTATAAGTTAGAGTAAGGCGTGGACCTAACAAACTAGAGACTTAATTTAAAGTTAAAAATATAATAAACGCGCACAGTAATAAATTCTATGAAATATATTTAAATTAAACAAAGTCTTAATATTTATTTGAGGTCGTCCACAAAGCTTATTTATCCTTCTATTCAAGTTAAAATAATTATTATTCCGAGCACTTTCACAAAAGGTCTAACAAATATGGCTTTAAAATGGCGACCAACGAATATTAGCCATGTGGTTGATGATGACGCGGACAAGTTGTTTAAAATGGTGTATCCTCGCAGCAGACGATTATATTTTATTCAGTTAAATATTTCTAAAAACAATAAACTAATAATAAAATAGTTAATCATATATAAAATAAATTACAAATATTTTATCTTTACCAAGTAAATACGATGCCTTTATTAAAAGGTATTAATGCATGCACTATATTACACATCATAGATAACATTCCAAAACAAAGAATAGGTACTTTTAATATATGTTTAAAATATTGTTTCGGATTGGGTAAAAAGAAATTGTTAAAAGTAATGAAATAATGTGAGAAAACTTAAGTTTAAGTTATTTTAAATGTAAAATATAACACATAATTAAAAAACTTAACATTCATAACAAAACAGTGTTCTTTTACAAGTGTTGGTAACCTAAAACCTAAACATATGATTTTTGAACTGTCATCCAGGTAAAGACCTATCGTGAATGAATTATACTTGTTCAGGTTACACGCATATGTAATAATCAAGCTAATGTGTTAGAAATGAGAAAGACTGAATTCAGAAGAAATGTACCCGAATTTGTGTGGAGAGGAAGTGGAAACCCATTTTGGAAAAGTCATCCTCAGTACACCAGACCGGAGTTCGAGCCCCAATCTCCCTGTCCCTGTCCAATCCAACACGAGAGTGACGCCTTAGAATCTAACGGACGTAAACGTTCCAATAAATCTGATAAAACATTTATAAACTATATTTAAAGCGGGGACAAAATGAAACCAGATCAAGATTATTTAATGCCGGCCCAAGCAGGGCCTGAAAATAATAGGGGGCTCTATATTTATACATGCTCGTTTGTGGGAACAGTAGTAGGGCACTGTAGTTGGTGAATGGGCCGCCACCCGACAGCCCAAAAGTTTTTTTTTCTGTTTTTTTTAAGAGCGCAAGGAAGCATCGATCCAGAGAGTTGATGCAGGCCGCGCTGTTGTCATATCGACTCAGGCACGCGGTGTGACCCGATAGTCTACTACCCTCTCTTTAAACATCGTGGGGGAAAGGGGAGGGAGGGGACTCCCAAACTTGAGAAGAGCCTTCACAGGGGCTAATATACTTCAATATATAGACAAAAAATGCCCTGAATTTTCCACCACGTGATCAAATAATATGAATTTTTCCACTATTTTATATGTAAAGCTATATGTTAAATTAAAAAATAAATCTCAGAATTTTCAGTTTTCTATTAAATTCTACTAACAAGAATCATTAAATAACAAATGTTTCAGTTTTATTCGCAAAATCGAATTTATTGGGAACGTAATACAAAAAATTGCAAACAAAAATTTGAAAATTTCAGCGACTTGATAAATTTTCCCTGTCACGCCAAAATCCTGGTTGCATCTCCACCTTAATCATGATTACTATGATTAGGCCTACCAGCAGAGTTAAGTATGCGCTGAATCTGATCTAGAAGGTCTGGATTTGATCCTATCCTGTGCCCTTGTAAGAGTTCCTTATTTTTACACTCTATAAGCTGTTCCGTTAGGTTAATATACGAGTATCTTCCAACATATAGCAAAGTTAATAAATTTAACTTCACGTATTCACTATGCTATATATTTTTAGCAATACCTATAAAATTATACTAATAAATAGGTATTTAGAAATTAGTCAAATCTACTATTTTACGAATCCAAATATTTATTCTATCCACGAATCCCGAATCAAAATTTTGAGATAAATGATAAAATAGGCAATATAATAATTATGGAGTGATATAAAACAGAAATATAACTAAATGTTAATATTTTTTGCTATATGGTCCATTAATAATTATACCATTTTTTTTAGCACCGCGTCGGGTTATACGCAAAGGTATGTAATTATTTTAGTCTAGAATCTGATATTTCCTCGAAACTCGAATTTCCTTAAGGATTCGAGGATTCTATCTGTACTAATAATATAAGTAAAATGTTATCGATGTTGATAGAAAATATTTATTTTAATTTTCAAAAGGTCCACCAGAACCAGAATCCTACTAAAGTTTTAGGAATATGTTAAAAATTGTATCTTGATTTTGACACTTTTTTTAGCATCGAGTCTTACTAACCGTTCGGGTTATACGTTTATGTACTAATTAAGCTAATGAGTTAGGGATGAGGAAGGTTGGCTTTGGAAGCGTACTCGCATTTACGTAGAGAGAGAGAGAGTGAGAGTGAGAATGAGAGGGAGAGTGAGAGGGAGAGGGAGAGTGAGAGTGAGAGGGAGGGTGAGAGAGAGGGAGGGAGAGTGAGAGGGAGGGTGAGAGAGTGAGAGGGAGGGTGAGAATGGGAAACCATTTAGGAAAAATCACCCTCAGTTCACCCGAGCGGAATTGAACCATTACATCCCCGAAATCGGCAGTTTAGTCTCTTGCTAGAGTAGCGCCTTAAACAACGCGGCCAACGAAACGCGTCTTTGTAAGTGCAATTATCACTCGATCAGGCTACGCCGCCCGGGGCGCCGCGCCGTAGTGAATTGTCCCGCGCAAATAGCTAATTTATTGTCCCTGTGTTTGGTTACAGTTAGCGCGAGGCGGTCCGGCAACACCGCAAAGACAAGTCCTATAAAGTAATAACTTCAGTCATCGACCATAACAAAAAGAATGCAGAACTGCTCTTAAGCAAATCAAGAAGATATTCCGCACATGGGCTGAACAAAGAGAATGTTGTTATTTTAAAAAAAACATCGTCAATGGGCGATTGGTATGCACACCTGACTGACCCGATCCCGACCAGCTGCAGTGCAAGCGGGTTATTCATTCTCTCCCCAGGCGAGTACTGGACTAACTATTAAATATTCACCCTTCTTGTAATTTTTTTTCTTGCAAGGCTAACCAAAAAGTCCTCCTTCCTTATAATTTATAAACATCATAAAATATATTTTGTCGCCGCGTCTTAATTCGCGTTTGAGTTGTACCCATAGGAAAAAATTACGGTAATGTGTTAGGGATGAAGAAGGTTAAATTTAGAGTAAGTGTGCCCCCGTTTACGTGGAAAAACGTTTGTGAAAAAAACCTCAGTATACCTGACCGAGATTCAAGCCCCAATCTTCCTGTCATCGGCAGTCCAATCTATTGCGAAAGTGACGCCTTAAGCCATTCTACCATCGAAGCGGGTAAAAACACCGTAGTAAAATGTAATCAATGATGACACGGGAGGGAAACGATAAATACAATGTTTCTAGGAATAACTTAGAGAGCCATCCAAAATATTAATCTCAAAATGTTCATTTTGTAAAAACATGCGCATTAACACAACCTATTAAGGTTTGTATGCGCTCATCAACCACGCTCATTTCAACCGGTTCACAATGTTGATTTATTAAAAGAACGCAGCATTTTATAATTCATTCACGATAGGTCTTTACCTGGATGACAGTTCAAAAATCATATGTTTAGGTTTTAGGTTACCAACACTTGTAAAAGAACACTGTTTTGTTATGAATGTTAAGTTTTTTAATTACATGTTATATTTTACATTTAAAATAACTTAAACTTAAGTTTTCTCACATTATTTCATTACTTT
>CABFWB010000956.1:184730-203593 GCA_902151455.1 Timema bartmani
TTTAGAAGCTCTAGTCT
Source organism: Timema bartmani (assembly GCA_902151455.1). Classification (NCBI taxonomy): domain Eukaryota; kingdom Metazoa; phylum Arthropoda; class Insecta; order Phasmatodea; family Timematidae; genus Timema; species Timema bartmani. The sequence continues at coordinate 184,748 of CABFWB010000956.1, forward strand.
GTGGAGCATTTTTAAGTGAACCACAGACACTGCTTCCTCAAAAACAACAACATCCGAACGGTTATTTTCATAAGTTTGTGTTTCAGTTATGTAAAAAAAAAGTAGGCCTAAGTTGTGAAAGTTTTAAACAGCTTCTAAAGTAACATTAACTCAACACATAGTCTTGCAGATTTTATGATTTGGCGAATGGATACATGAGAGTAGATGTGATAACTTTTGCTGACAGTTATCACGCCAGTAGTGACTAGACTGTAGTACCCTGTAGAGTGCGACTGAGGAAAGGCTCTTGCATCTCCGTGTCTAGGTCAATGGTTCCATCCCCTGTGAAAGCCATAACGGCATATCCGACAGACAAGTGTTTCATTAACGGGATTGATAAAAAGAGTCCGTACTCACACGTGTCGCTCGTATTAAGATAATATAATACATCATTTTGTCGACCCTGCGCACCTTCGGCCGAAATTAAGAAAAACTAAGTCAGATATGATTTATTATTATTATTATTATTATTATTATTATTACTATCATCATCATCATCATCATTATTGGTTCTGTCTAACAACAAGTCCTTTACCTAAAGTGGCATTTTCGAGGACAGCCGTTATAAAATTAATGATTAAATTTGGAGAAAGTAGTACTGTCATTTAAACGATACCTGTACTTGATAGATTTTATAGTCATGTTATAATATTCGTGTTATTGGTTAGTGCCAATAAATTAAGTTTATGAAACTAACCATAACAAATATATATTAATTCACCCGGTTCGGTGGCCGCGTGATCTAATTCGTCACTCTCGTAAGAGACTAGAATGCCTATGACAGAGCAATAAGGGTTCGAACCCTGGTCGGGTGGAATGAGTTTTACCATAAGTGGTTTACCACTCTCGATGCCCGCAAATGCGGGTAGACTTTTTCTACAATCACCCTTCCTCATCCCTAGCACACAACGTAGTTACGATATAATATGCGAATATTATGCTAAAAAATTTCCATATATAGACTCAATTTATCCAATGTTTATAATAACCTTATCTGATAGCCAGAAAAGTAACTAGATTTACCTTCGTGTGTTCATACGTAAAGTCATGTGATCTGTGGCAATCACTTTTGATAGATAATATCAATACCAGTAAAATAGCATTAATAACATAGTAAAATATTACCAATGTTGATAGAAAAAATGTACCTAAAGTCTGTTTGTTCACCGTAGGAATTGTTCTCTGAAAGGCCTTTTTCCCTACCAGAAATCTATTATATAGTAGGATATTGGTAGGAAAAAAGACCTTTCAGAGAGTAATTCCTACCGTGAATGGAGTATATCTACCTATCTATTTTCTGAAAGGCCCTTCCAAAGAAAATTGAAGTGTAGTTTTAGTAATTATTTTAGTTGCCTGATAAAGTTCTTCCTATGAAGATTGGACTGGAGTTATTCTTGCTGTATGATAAAGTTGTTCCTATCATAATCGGACTGTAGGTGGTTCGGGTAGCAAGGGCAACGACTCATCCTCCACCTCAGTACCCCATGTCATCGGGACAAAAAACAAGACCGACAGGTTCGGACTGGTACAACATGTGGCGAGAGGCCCTCTTACACTAGGACCGTCTCAAGTCACACAAGACTAACTAACAATTACAATAGCGGTACCCAGAGAATAGCTTTGTGAGAAAATTTGGGATAACAGCTTAATAACGGGATCACGATCAACTTAACGTTTACATAACGTAACATTAAGACGTTTTAGAGTTCGCGAGACGCGAATAAATCGTCTGCATTCCTTAAACAAACAAATGAAGTACTAAATAGATCTGTTGGTGTGGCTGGCTAGAACACGTGGTACCACCCTTCACTTAACGTTCGCGTAACGTAAAAATTCTTCCCTGGACAACTCTTAAGTTGAGTTAACTGAATCGTGATAGTTTCCGTTTAAAAAAAAACACGAGGAGAAACTTTATGTTAACTTAACGTAACGTAACCAAGGACCATTCTAACCCAGTTTTCTAGAAATGGAGAATTTCACTCTTAGCTGTGACCCCTATGTATACACGGTCAGCGATAACCAGAGAGCTCCAGTCCAAGTCGAAACTAGCCAGGTGAGTGGACCAGCGTATCCGGCTATCGTGACCGGGAGTGGACAGCATGTCCAGTGTGTGGGCCAACGTGTCCAGCGAGTGGGTCGGCATGTCCGGGAGAGAATCAGCGAATCCAGCGTCCTTAGGGGATTCACCAACATTCTTTAACATCATTTTTTTCTTTATTTCTTTGTATTCTATAAAATATTTTGAAAAAAAAACATAAATATGAAGTGAAGCACTATTCTCTACAGTACCCAGGTAGTGAATTTTTGAATTCTGTATACAGTATTCCAGTCATAATGGTTCATTCCTCGCTCCAAACGTCCCACGAGGACTGTACCAGCGCTCCAGTGACTGACTCGATTGCGAGCTGACGCCATTGAGTTTTTACTATAAAAGGTGGCTAAAGCGGAAACATCCAGTTGGCTGTTTGTAACGTCAACAAAGCGATTCATTCCTTCATTATTAGACCTATTAATTTGTATAGGTGACCTGGAGGTCTAGGGGTAAGGTATCGGACTTCTTTGCTGGGGGTCTGGGGTTCAATCCTCGGTTCTAGCACAGATTTATCTGATTGCTAAACCCTTCCTTCACCTCTGACAAGACGTGTATTAATCACAACTTGTGAATGTTGTGTAATGCCAGGCTTCCACCGTGGTTCGGATCCCACGTTAAACTGTAGGTCCTCCATTTCATCTCACAATCACCCTACCATTACACATTAGCGTAGTGCGTACAGCCCGAACGGGTAGTAAGATGCGGTGATGATGATGATGATAGTAATAATAATAATAATAATAATAATAAAATTGTATAACTTTGTAAATTTGAAGAAGTGCTCTTATCCTGTTTGAAGTTTTTCATCGATCTTGTGTAGCTCCTAAAAAAAGTGCGCTTCACTGTAGTGACACATATGGGAAGGGCAGCCAGTATTTGGAGGAGGCTGTACACTACTAAAGAGAGGAATTCCTCACGAGAATATAAGGCATTCAATGTGTGTTCAATCCATAGTCTACATTGTTGACAAAATAAAAGGTTTTAATTTGTTTTTAATGTAAACAATTTTTGTATGGGAGCGTGTGTGAATAAGTGTGTGGGTGTGTGGGTAAGGCTAGAGGAAGGGTGAGGGGGGTCTTCTAGCTTGCAGGACAAGCAAGTTATAGAAGTTGGTCCGAAATGTGTAAACGGGCCTCGTTTTTAACTTCCAGGACAAGCACAGACAAGAAGACTTCGGACATTCCACTTCTGCAAGACCTCCATTTTCTATCGCCAGTTTAACTATTTAATATACTGAAACATAATTAATGTCCACGCTTGTCCATAAGAGAACCGAGCGTTCAATATGTTTTTCTTATGAACAAAGATGAAAGTAAAAACCAAATATCACAAAATCAAAAACTTAATCATCGTTGAATAAAGAAGGGATTTTTTTACTTTTATTTTTTAATTTAGAATGCATAATATTAACCTACAACCTGAATGAATGGACTGACAATTATTTGAACAAACTATGTTCATAGTTCATCAATGTTATGTTATAACTACACGGAGCTGGATGGTCTAAGGCGTCATTCTCGCAATAGGATAGACTGCCATTGACAGGGGTATCAGGGTTCGAATCCCAGTCGGATGTACAAGAGTGGTTTTTCCTAAATGGTTTCGCACCCTTCCTCCACGCTAGTGCGGGTACATTTAATTCAGAGTTGCCACAATCCTCTTAATCCGAAATTCCTTGTGTTTTCCAAAATAATCCCTATTTTTCCATACACTTTAGAAAGTAAAGAACGAAATTTAATTTTTCATTAAGTGTCTAGTGTGAGGTCATCTAATTGGAGTTAGAACAAAATTATTTGAATTGTTTCATGGATGAGGGAACAAGACATATTATAATATGTTCGACAATGCGTTATAAGATCTTAAGTTCACTTTTTTTTTCACTCCAAAGGCTTGATAAATAAAGCTTCCAGTTTAAATGTCCTTAATTTACAGTTTTATTTTAGTTTTTTTAAATTCCCTATTGGTAACAAATACTAAAAGAAATTCAGTGTTTTCCTGATATGTGGTGACGATGTTTATTATAGGGCTAAATTATTTTTTACTCAACCCTACTTTATCAGTGTTTTTATGAGAATAGCCCGAACGTGTTGTAAAGACGCGATTTTCCCACATAAAACAAATCCAGAATGGGAATAATCGGGTTCTTTCGAGCTTTTAGCTACTTAACCTAGATGGACGGGGGTATACACTTGGATTAGAATGGAGAAAGGATAGAAAAATCACCCACAATGTTCCTTGCTAGGGCTTGGCCATACTTGCGACCTGGTCGCCAGAATAGCAAGAAATGTTCTTTACATAGGAGACCCAAAGTCTCCCAATTCTGACACCAATGTTTGCTGTCGCTAGGCTTTAGTCGCTTGCATTTTCTCTAGTCATTACTTTGATTTTAAAATCTTCCTACTGATATTTGGGCCCCCGTTTGATTCCGCGCGAAAGCCGAAATGTAATCTCTGTGCGAAAATAGATTATTTCCCTGAGGGTCGGTTAACTATTTCACAAGCAGAGTCTAGGTTAGCCGAACACGTGAGAAGTTACCCGATCACAGACGAGGTTCGGCGAGCAAAGTCTAGGCTGCCCGAATAAGGGCGAAGTTATCCGAGAAAAAAAAACCACGAGATTCCACGAATAATTACAGAGTTTACTAATCAATCATATTTTGTTTTGTTGCAACGAGTACAGACAAGATTGACTAAAACTATTAACAATAACTGTTTTATCAACTAATTTAAAATGAGAAAGTCACATTATCGATTATTAAATATTACAAACAAAGGATTCTTTCGAACGTTATGTGCTCAAATGAGTTTCGCTTTCGCATAGGACAGTAGCCCCCCAGTATAATAATATACTGAAGAGCGAACATAAACTAGCCCCTAACAGTGGCGGGCAGTGTTGACACTCATCTGGGGAAACATTTACACAGACGACACGAGGCGAACCAGCTGTTAGTTGGACAGTGTTTATTATCTTTCAGTAGTGGAGCGGTACGGTACATGTGATGGGGTGGGGGGGAGGCAAGAGAGAATGAAGATGTTGCAAAAAATAAGATAAAGATGTGATGTTAGGATTATGGCTACAAACATTGAATTATATATAAATGCTGAGGGAAAAAATGAAAATGCCCCGAAGTTGCGGCGTAATTTGCGATGACTCGAAATGTATCTCCTGTGGTGCCAAAAGATGTGGTTTATTTAAATTAGCGTCATCGCCATTCTCGTTTAGGTTCTCATAATTTATTTTGCTTCGCCCCGGCTACTCGTGGACTGGTTATTTGGATGAATATATGAGTTTTTAGAAATAATCGTCTTGTTACAGCCCTATTTGTCAAGTAAAGACAAAGTGACGTAGTTCTTTTATACCTGTGTAGGAGATGGGCTATTCGTGGTCTAGATACCCTAGTTTTGGTAGGAAGCCCGTTTTTAAAGGCCTTATTTAGTACTAGAATCTTACTGTATAACCTATTAGTATTTTGACAGGAATCACACTGGGTCACCGGAGACGAACACTGTGTAGTTCTGGCAACTAGCCGCAAGCTGAGGGTTGTTGATTCAACGTCAAGCCCACTGCTGTTTTTCTTGTTCTAGCCACGAGTTTAGATTTTAACAGAACATTTTAAAGATGATGTAGAAAGTCGTCCTGTCAATTGGGATGCAGCAGATAGTCAAGTAATGTGTAGAAATGGTATTTTCCCAGCCGATCACTAGCAAAGGATGTGCGTGCATGAGTTGGTTTCTCATTCTCCCCCTGTTTAGAAATAATAGGGCCTATTAGAAAATAACTACCCGTCACTTTAGTCAATTTTAAATAGTGAAAATAATAAATGCTACCCAGTTTGATGTTAATGAAGTGCCGAACACCGGTGCCCCATCAGTGTTCGCTTCAAACACCAGGGAATAGTGATCGTTGACAGTCAACGGTGTCCTAGTGTGAAAATTGGCTCGAATTTTGTTAAACATAAGACAGGAAATTTAAAAGTATTATAAAATACAAACATTTGTAGTGACCTACTTTGCTATGATACTGACTATACATTATCGCACCTATTTAAAATATCGCACTGGTGTTCCACCAATCATGTATGTCCTTCGCGTAGTGATATGGGACTGTTTGTTTACTTCCGGTCTCAGGTTAGGATGAACCAATAATACACACACGTAGGAATGATAACGATATATCAATAGATTAATATCAATGTTCTAGTATCCAATATATCGATCAATTTATCGATACAATCCATATATCAGACTACGCTTTAAAGTTTGTAAATAAACAAAATAAATTGAATGTTTTTTTAAATGAGTTGATTTTTTTTCATTTTTATTAAAATTTCAACAGCTAAATAAAACATTAATAAATGGTACGTAACTCCGCACTGACTTTCTTGCTCTAGTGTCTAAAAATGGAAATAGATACTCAAAACTCGTAATATATGTGAAACGAAATAATATACACTAGCAAACCCGAACCCAAATTACGCTATACTTACGTAAAAAAATTTTGACTCCTGGCTTTAAATTTCATGATTTAATTTTTAAAGAATTAGAAGTCCTCATTTGTATACTTGGACCAATAAAAAAGGTCGCTATTGGGTCCACAAGGGTCAACAACACTTTGTATTAAAATTTCAACTTCCAGTAAAAATTTTCAACATTTTACTAGCGGATACACATCTTCAGGTCATCTCATTGCTAATAAATTTCTCATTTATAAATTTTGACCGATAAAATAGGTAAATATTGAATATTGAGTCTAAAAATGATAGAGATAGATCAATGCTGTACAAACATTTCCCCTAAGAGGTTAAAGGAAAAAAAACATCGACTTTTTAGAGACTTACTCAATGGCATTATAGATATTATTGCGTTAAAATTTAAGTAATATATCTGTACAACTAAAGCTCACAAAATTATATTAATATATTTGCCAATAGCTCAGAAACTATTGATTTTATAAAAATAGATTTCAAATAAAAGTTTATTTTTAATAGTACTACAATTTTACAATTATTAGTTATCTAGTAGCCTATCTTGTTGCGGTGATATGGAAATTTCCGCTTCTGTAAAGTACTCTAAAAGTAGTTTTCATGGGAAAATGAAAATATCCATTTTGATTATAATCTTAATCAACACCTTGATTTTAATCAAATTCGTTAAAGCCGATTTTGAGAAAATCGAGTTTCTCTCTTTTTGCCCTTTAGTAAAATACTCTTAATTTTAGGGTTAGGCACACACACAAACTGACGGCATGGCAAAAATAACTTTTTAGGGGGTCATGAAACGTCAACATCCATCAACGTCTCAGACTAGTTTTTTTTCGATGGTCGCAATACTTTACCTTGCGTGTTCGAAAAGTTAAAATGTATGTGTGTGTGTATATATATATATTAGATATGGGACGGTCGAATCCCTCAAATCCTATGGTATTCGAGAATCTCGCAAAAACTATCTCGAATCCAAATATAAGGGCCTTTGAACTCAAAATGTAGTTTTTCATTAATTACGTAGATTCTAGTAGTTAGAAAAAAAATAACAATTTAGCTTAATTTATGTAAAAAATATTAAACAAAATCACCTTTTAATTTTTTTATAAATTCTTTTAGAGAAAAATAAGGTATTGTTTTGTGTCTTCTTTGTTCTTGAAACTTAATAGAAAAGACAAACAAACAGAATGGGAATATTCAGTAGTACCAAACCTCCTAAAAAAAGTTTCATTTGCTATGCTAATGTTCTATACAAAATATTTTCAATTTCTACAATTAGTATATGAACCCGCCACTAGGTTCTCAGACAAAATTAACAGGTCCGTTTATTTAACTTTAGATGACATTATACATTGTTAAAATTGTTTCCTAATAAGCTAACTAAGTTAATGTGAAATGAAAATACTTGAAGTTTCCTTTATAGTTAACATTAAGTTCTGGTAATCAAACGTAATGAATTAAGTTAAAAAGTTATTATTTTATTTATATAAATTTTTTTGCTTTTTTAAATATATTTTTCTATTTTTTAAGACTAAAAATGTACTGTTGAAAATTCGAAGATTCAAATTTGAATTCGAGATTTGAAAGAAAAATTTTGGATTCGGATTCAAGATTCGAATTCGAGAAATAAAGGATTCGACCCATCTCTAATATATATATTATATTTGCTTATAGCTTGAAAACTATTAGTTTTATAAATATATATTTCAAATAAAAGATTTTTAATATAAATAGACCTACATATTTGCAATGATAAATAATTTAATATTTCAAAGAGCTTTGGAGATATGATAAAAATTTAGAATTTACACATCTGTACGGAACCCTTAAAGTCATTTTGACGAGAAATTAAGGGTAGCCATTTTGTTTGTAATATTGAGCAATGCTTGGAAATGAAATTTAATCAAAATCGTTAGAGTCGATTTTAAGAAAATTGATTTTTTTCTCTTTTCATTCTTTAGTAAACTACTATTAATTTTAGGGTTAGACAGACATACAGACAGCATTGCAAAAATAACTTTTTAGGGTTGTAGGGGGAAGGGGGGAGGTCATGAAACGCCGACATCCATCAACATCTCGGGTTAGATTGTTTTTAAGGTCGCAATACTTTACCTTAAGTGTTTGAAAAATTATATTGGTTTTATAAAAATATATTTCAGGTAAAAGATTAAGGAATCTACCCTTAATTTTAGATTTAGATATCCAACTCTAAGAAACCCTCGAGGCAACCCTATGAAAACCCTAGATACCAAGTTTTAGCCCAATCGGTAAATAGTTTAGGCTCTAGCCCACCCCTATGACACTACTTAAAACCCATTGTAAAAGTTGATCAGACTTTGAAGCTTTTTAGTTGCACGATTTGCCACTATATGAGAAAGCGTTGTGATCGTTGAGGATAGTTGTGACGTTTTATAACAGCTGTTCAGATTTATAAGATTTTATTTCTGCACAATGGCTTCATATGTCAAAAATAAAAATAAATATAAGTTTCCAGAGTATTTTATAACTGATGTGTTAACGTTTATACGCCCTCAAATTTCGAGAGACATGATTGTGAGAAAAAAATACAAGAAAGATTTCTGGTCAAAAGAATTTTAGAAAAAAAAAATCCAATGATAGATTTTGTGAAAAACATTTTTGACCAAAATATATTCTACGAGAGTGGATTGTAACAGATAGTGATGAAAGAATTTTGCAAAAGGAAAGTGGGCGATTGCTTTTTTTATATTTAAGATTAGTTTTACTCTTAATTATTTCCACATTGGTTGATCAATGTTTGCAATAAAAAAAACTTCTGCTAGATATCAGTTACCACCACTCCTAATGTCGTTTGCTACTTGTAAGTTTATTTATAATTATTATAACAGTGATTTTTATACTGCCTTAACTTCAGATATTATTTATATACCAAAGTAAAAAAGTTTATTTTTTAATTTGGGATGGTGCTCTAGAAATGATACAAGTAAAACAATGTATTTTCTTAAAACAGCAAATCACTAAGAAATTTCTATTGCCATTTATACTTGCAAGTAAACGGCAAATCAAATGATACCATAATTATATCTAGGCCTATTTAATATGATTTTATTTTGTAATATTCAGACATCTCACTAGAATCAAAATCCAGACGAAGGACATTTATTTGCACATGAAAGGCTAGAAAGGTTAAATAAGAAGGGGACGATGCTCAAAAACGTTACCCATAAATATTTCACTTTGTTTTGTTAGTTATTAAAAATTTGATAGTTTTTTGTATCAATACACTCACAAAGATATGGAGAATCGATAGAACCTAAAAATTATATTATTTGCATTCGAAAGTATTTGAAAACATCACATTAAAAAAGTAACACTATTTGTTTAGTTTTTTTAATGGCACTTGCTACAAAAGTATTAAATTATTCATAGAAGACTGAAACTGCTCACATCCTGACGTCTTAAACTCTCTTAATATGACTATACTACAGCTTGGTAGCAGCAATCGATATGTTGCTGCAAGTAATATTACTACAGTAATTTAATTAAATAATATTTAGGGATGATAGGTACTATCAATAATTGTCTTGGCACTTAAGTCAAATATAATATTTGAAAAATGTCTACTTGAAGGCGAGAAACAAACCTGGGCCCATTATAAAGACGGAAGTACCAAAGTATTATGTTTAAATCTCATTTTTAAAATAATAAAACTATAATGAAACTGTATAGACTGTGTGCAGGAACGAAATGAGTAAAAGTGGAAGGTGAGTGGTATTGATTTGCCTCGGTATTGAGCCTTCTGCAAGAACTTACCCTCGAAGATAGCTAATTAACACCACTCACACTTTAGAATGTGAATTAATATTTTTTAAATGCACTCAAAAATTACAATTCTCATTCACTCTTCACGTTTGCTTATTTCATTCTTGCATTCTGTCTTATCGCTTTATTATATATAATTTTAGTATTCAGACACATTACCCTAAATGCTACTCATCAGGATTAAATAAAAAAAAACTCAGATGATATGAGCTAGATGGTAATATTGATTGATGCCTTAATCCCTTCATACATCAATATATTTTCAAAATAATAATTTATAGCGATGTTTATATGATCAAATTTTACCAAACAAATAATTAACATGTGATTTATAATACAGTATTTCAAATTTAAATTATCTTAAATCGTTGAGCAAATGATTAATTTGTTTATCATTTGATGTGGAATATTCTTTTTATTCACTAATTATCACATTCGGGATAAAATAATTACTGTCTAACAGTAAAATGTAAACTTGGAGGTTCAAACTTCTCTTCAAAATTTAAAATGCGCACGCGCTATTCCTCAACGACACTAACGCCATTTGGCTTCAATGTCTGATCACTGAAACTCAAGAGGTATAGACAAACGGACAGACGGCATTGCGAAAACCACTTTTTCGGATTCGGGGGATCATGAAACGTCGACATTCATCAAAATCTCGATTTCGATTTTTTTGAAGATCACAATACTTTCTCTACCTGTGAGGTAACGAGAAAGTAAAAAGTGGCAAATAATTGGATTAAAGTTCAGCAGTAATCTTAATATCATAGTTCCAGTTTGCACAGATACAATACAATTCAATATGACGCAAACAACCGATATATTGCTATAGTTTGATCGATACATCGCAACTTTCGTTAAACACATTGCAATATATCAAATTATAAATATGTCGATATATTAGGGAAAATTGCCAACCCTAGCTACACGATGGCCAACTAACGCATATCTCAATTGTTCAAAAAGACACCTTGGAGAAGAGAAGGGGAATGAATTCAACCCGAGACCTCCCTCTTCAGTTATCGGTACATCCGGTTGAAGGGATAAGGGGGNGCACCATTTCACCCGTCCACCATCCTGAGACTCAAGCGCAACTGAGATGAACTGAATTAACTGTTTACAGTTAGAAGCAACTATTTAAAAGTGATTCAGTTTATTGAAATAAGAAGTTCGTTTATCTAGTTTTACAAATTCAGTAGTTCACCAGTTCATGATTTACACCTATATCGGTGATATAAAAGATGTTGGAACCAAGTCTACTGCAGAAGGGGCAACTTTGCTCTTGATTTTCGTAAAAAGCCCGTTCCGCAAGACCTTATTTTGTACCAGAAACTTATTTCTTCTTTCTTAAGTAGCCCGAAGGTTGGTTAGTGCTGCCTGCACCATCCGGTAGAAATCCCATGTATTAGGGGAGTTCAGAAAGTGTGGTAGTTCCCCGGTACCTTCCCCAATGAATTTCTATTAACGAGCGCGAAAGTGCCTACTAGTTTTGCCGGCAAGATATTTTTACATACCTTCCAGGGTTTTTTTACATTTCACAATCGACATGGGAACGACGGTTTTTACCTCAATTTTTACTTCCTCTCTGAAGGAAGTTGTAATACGGTTTTATATCACGCAAGGAAAAAGCGTTGACCTCAGTTGGGATTGAACTCACGACTATCGGAGCCTGACGCGAGCACTTTACCCCAAGACCACTGAGGTCCCCAGAATCCTACTGTGTAGTAGTATTTCGGTAGCATAAAACGCCTTCCAGAACGGTATATACTTGATACTTGAAGGAGATAAAACTTGGAGGAAATGTACCATCATTCGAGTAAAGGAGAGTGGAGAACCATTTAAGAAAATAACTGCCGAGATTTGAACCCCGACGACCTCGTCACCGGACACCCCTCCCCACCCTTTCAATAAGCTTGGGCCCTCAAAAACAGCGTTCCCACCGGTGCAGCCCCTGAACCCAATTTGACTAGTATGTGCGGCCCAGGTGCATCATGGGAGGAAGATATAGCGGGCGAGTGTGGGTGCGAATCGATACCGGGACTGTCGCATCACGCCAAAAGCAAACACATCAGATCACACAAAGTTTGAGCATCCCCCTCCGCCTTTCTCCTTCAACAGCAATGACCTTGACCTGTGACCCACCAAGTGATAGCAAACATATCACGCAACTGACGGCCAACTCTTCCTTTCCCCTTCCACAGCCTTGATAATAGAAACAATACGGATTTGTCACTTACTTGAAGCTTTATATAGTAAAATATGGGTTGGAAGACCCTTTTAGAAAATATAATCATTTTTTTGCGTCCGAAATTGGTAACATTTTACCATATTATTATTATTATTATTATTATTATTATTATTATTATTATTATTATTATTATTATTATATAGGTATTGTTAATGTAGGCCTATATCAAAAGTGACAGTTGCAGATAACTTTACTTTACTTAATTATGACCCAGAACCGTTTTAAGAAAATGTGAGGCCCGGGGCAAAAAATTCGGAGGCCCCCTTTTGTACGGCAGTTTTTCAGTTTTATCACTAAGCCGTTATAATGCATCAATATGTACTCGGTTATTATGTTACGTAATAATTTCTCATGATTTATGAAATATTGATCAACCCATTAAATGACTGTACTTTATTAAATGCAAACAATTATTCCAATTAAGTTAACAAAAGTAAATTCCTCTTTGAAACATTGCCTTGTTAGTTGTCTGTAGACCTTCAGCGGTAGCACAATTATGGCGTATTCTACTGTACTGCAGCACATAACAGGAATTGAATCATATCACTAAGCGAATACGTATTGCTGACACACTATTTGATGCGAAATTTAGAATAGCTGTGATTGAATTTAATAATTTTTGGGGTAAATGTGGCAGCCTGGACTGTGAGGCCCAGGGCAGTGACCTCCTTCCCCCACCCCTCACCCCGCGGCCCTGCTATGACCATATAAAATTGTTTTAGTAGCGTTTATAACTGTTAAAAAGTTTTTTTCACCTATAAGAATCAGACCCAGTGTTCACAGGAAGCGCCTTACTTCCTTATCTGACATCTAAACCGACTGTGTGGTATCGTGGTTCGCACCTGGATACAGACCTAGATGACCCGGGTTCAATACCCAGCTGGTAGAATGGGTAATTTTCCCTAAAGGGGAATAATTATCACAACGGTCACCAGGGTTTGTTTGATTAGGCTAAGTTAGATCTAAGAGTTTATAATGGTTCTATCCACACACCCAAATTCATCATTACCATCCCCTCATCCCATCGGGACATGTAAAGAGCCTCCACGGAAAGGATGTCCGATTAGTACTGTACATACGGATGTCATCTGGATAAAGGTAGGTACATTAAAACCGGATCTTTCCACAAAGTGGGCTACGAGTGATGTAACTGAGACACGCATATATATATATCCAGAAGATCCAGAAACATGACTAAATCATATTCACGCATTGGTACATCAAGTCATGTGACATGAAATTGTCACTTTCTATATTATATATATACATCCATCCATACATACATACATACATACATACATACATACATACATACATACATACATACATACATACATACATACAATAGTCACGCCGTTCCCTTACGAGGTAGGCAAGAAACTGTACATATAGCTAAAAAAAACTCCGTACTTATTCCATTCTTACTAACTTTCTTGATACTTTCCTATCCTTGGATACTCCCTTCGCTTCAACAATATCCATATACAGAGTCATACATGTTATTTTATTCTTAAAACTCTTAATGTTTCTCTTTTTCACACATTCGTCTACAACATTTAGCTACATCTTACATTACCTACCCCTTACTTTTGATCCACACACTCTACCTTCATATAGTTGCTTCTTCACTCGAACCACACTCATCCTTTCAACATGCTCAAACCAACGTATAGCACGGTTCTTACACACTGACTTTTTGGATTCCCTTTGAAACCGCAATCCTTTAGCACCCATTCATTACCGACTCTGTCCATACGAGTTTTTCCATATACATTTTTAAGATATCTCATTCCAACCAAATTCACCTTGCTCTTGTGTTTCTCTTACAAAACCACACTTCACATCCACTAAAACAATGTTGGCGTCAACACGCTTTTATATAGGCCTACTGCCATCAATTAAAAGTCTCCCAAAAACTTTGCCTGGAATACTCAACAAACTAAATGCCCTATGATTTTTACATTCACTCTTACTGCCTTTGCCTTTGTACAAAGTAACAATGACAGCATTCTTCCAATCATTAGGAACATTCGAAATCCCAGCACACACATTGAACAACTCATACAATCAGGCAAGTAATACCATGCTCCCCTCCCCACCAACTTAAGCATCTCGTGATCCTATCTACGTCCGCAGTTTTACCATTCTTTAACACTTTCATAGCTTTTAACACCTCAGACTCGTTAATTCCTTCACTCATCATGACATTTTCCCTATTTTCTGCTGCTTTCTCTACGTTTTTGCCATACAATTGCTCAAATACCCCCTCCATCTCTCTCTTATATTGTTTTCATCCCAGATCATCTCACCATGTTCATTCCGAATGCCAAAGGTATTTCCTTGCACTCCTTGTTTAGTTTTCTTTACCCACTTCCAGAACAACTTCTTACTTATTACCTTCAAGATCTCTCTGCATTCTTTCCCCTTCTTTTACACTCATTTGCTCTTTACTATCCTTTACTACTTTATTAACATTCATCCTTTTCTCTTTGTATATGTGCCACAGCCTCTTACGTTCTGTTTCACTCTTCACATCAATTATTCGTTTATATTCTTCTTTTTCTTCTCTCGCAGCCTCTTTTGCCTTTTCATTTCACCATGCGTCTCTTTTTAAATTTCCCACCAATACCAATATAATAACGCTAATAAAATCATAAAATTGTATCAATTTTGGCCGCAACAAACCGTTTGTATTTTATAAACGGCTCTTTCTTTGAAAACTGAACGGTATATTCTTGGCTACACGAGCATCTCAGCTGTCGCGACCTTGGGGCAACTTCCTAAAGCTTGATTCTTGCAAACAATCTCAGCTGTTCCGAGCTACTGCAACTGGTTGAGGCGGTACAGCTTCACAAAGACTCCCAGGACAAAAGGATAGAGATGGGAGGATGGGTGGTAGCTAACACCCGCACATGTTCGTCTTCACAGCCAGACGTTCGCGTGAATCCCGAAGTCCACCAACTTGTGTGTGGACGGGACAGAATGTCTCGATGTGTATTGAAGTGGTTTTCTTTTTGTGCACCACGTCTTACTACACATCTAGGCTATTCGCAAATTTATACTACGATGACGATGAGAGCTAGGATTTGAGAAAAAGTGTACCCACATTTTCGCAGAGAAAGAATGGGAAAACTTATGTGAAAAATAAAATCCCAGTAAACCCGACCGGAATTAGAGCCCTGACCTCCCCAGTAATTTACAAAACAAGCTAGACGAGTCTGTCGTCTTTACCTACCTGACTACCAGTGCGGGTTGTATTCACATTTAAAATACACTAGACCTCTCGGCTCCAAATATCGCCACAAAGTATCAAATTAGATTTGCAGCCATTGTAATAATCTTCATTATTAGAGGTTTGCGAAGCTTCGAAAAAGGAAGTTGAGGGTCAGTTCTCCTCCGCTTCTACTTAGACAGCAGCAATAATATTCACAGCTAAGAAACGTTTCAAAGGAAAAAGAAAAATTGGATATATTATGGACATACTTGAAATATCTCACATAATATGCCATTATTTCAACATATAATAATTTTTAGAACAGTTACTAGACATTATTATAACACCGACTGGTGATTAATCTAAATCTATAACGTAAGCAAAGATAAATTCAGATATTTCACCATAAAATAATATAGTGCTTTGATGTCTTTCTTTCTCTTTACCTTTATCAAGGTGGTCCAAAACGTTTTTCCTCCTAAGGTCCAAATCTGGCTATCAGTTTGCCAAATATATATTTAGTAATAATCTCATCCACTTAATATAGGCATACAAAATACACTTAATAAACCATTACTTTCAATACTTATAGTAAATTGTATTTTTGATTGGTATAATCTTTCAAATTTTAAGGTAAAAAAAAGTGTATTAATCTCCCAAAAATGTATTATGAAATATGCACGCATGACTTTCATAAAACAACTTTTCATTATAAATATATATAACCTATTTATACAGTTTAGCTCCCTCCTTATTACCCGTTTGGGTTATACGTTATAATGTAGTTGATATTTGGACTGCTCTCATATATTTAAAAAGTCATGGATGAAGGTATTTTCTTTAAAGTATCGTATGTAAATTATCTTTTTACTTCATCCATGAAGAATCACGCGTTTTCGCAGAATAGTCCGTAAAAGGATTTCACTAGAAAAACTTGTTTACTTTTCTCAAAATATAACTCCGCAGTATTTAACAAACTAGCGAGAAAAGCCAGCTCCCTATATCCAATAGGAAGCTAGCTTTCACTGCACCTGTTGAAGAGAAATACCTGATTGGTTACTCTTGACAGCGTCGCGAGATATACAAGCAAGGGACACATCCACATATAATGAAAAATATACGTAGAAGGTAAACAGAATGTGCCAGTGAAGGAGAGAGAGTAGACGTAAACAGAAGGTGCCGGTCAAGGAGAGAGAGTAGACGTAAACATAAAGTATAAGTGATCACAATCAATACAGACTTTAATTTCATCAATATGTAAATAAATAAATAATAAAGAGTGTACAACATAAACAGTTTTATCAATATCAAACTTTCCAGAATAGGCTCCCCATCGCGGGACATTACATCGTCAAATCATCGATATCGGTATAATTGTCGCCCAAAGTGGGGCAATTACTTTATCAAAATCGTCGATAACGTTATAATTGTCGCCCAATCGCGGGGCAATTAAATAATAAAATCATCAATCTTCTATAACGTTACAACGTCTATGTACTAATTACATTAATATGTTAGAGATAAATAAGGTTGAATTTAGAGGAAGTACACCCGCATTTGCGTGCAGGGAGAGTGGAAAACCAACCTCATTGCACCCTACTAGGATCGAACCTAGATCTCCCAATCTTTGGCAATCTAGTATATGGCAAGATTAGTGTCTTAGACCGTGCGGCCACCGAAGCGGGTCATATTTTTATTAATCAAATAAATGCAAAATAAAATGCAATCATGGCCTTTTTAAATAAATAATTTTATCTGAATCATTGTCTATTTCACATCTGCCACCGAGGGGTTCCCTTTGATTTTCCTCCAGGATATTGTGAGTGTGGGCTGCATTTGGCCCGTGGACCGCTAGTTGTACTACATTGACCTAGATCATAGATGCACTTAATGGATTGTTTGAAAATTAACAGTGCATTTGAGGAGGGGTGGGGGATGTAGGGAACACGAAAAAAGACAGGTTTTTTGCAGTTTTATAACAAAATATTTTTTGCCCAAAATAAATAAAAAATGCCCCAATAGAAATATTAAGTTTAATTTTCTCTACATGGTAATATCGACAGTAATGTTAAATATGTGTCATGTGCATAGTAGCATTAAACTTTTTAAACGAAGAGAAAAAGTTGTCATTAAATTCCAAGATAGCCTTGACAGATTTTGACCAAAAAAGTTTTGATATAAAAACTGCTCAAGTGACCTTTTCTCGTCTTCTCTACATCTGCAACTTAAGGACAAAAAAACTTACATGCTTCGGTGGCCGCATGGTCACTCTCGCAACAAATTAGACTGCCGAAGACGGACAGATCTAGGTTCGATCACGGTCGGGTGTTATGAGAGTAGTTTTTCCTATATGGTTGTCCAATCTCCCTTCACGCAAATGCGAAAACCCTCGCTATAAATTTAATATACCTAATCCCTAACACAGTAGAGTAACTAGTGTACAAGCGTACATCCCAAACGGGTAGTAAGACGTAGTGCAAAACAAAATTAAACTTAGCTTTGACATTGCTTCGCATGTTTTAAACTTCGCTTCGACTTCGCACACTCCTAATGAATATATATGCGTTATGCAATTTTTGTCATTAGCTAATAAGGTTGAGACTACCCATTTCGATATGCTCCTCTAATTATATATTTAAAGCCTGGCATTTTTAGTATTATTACAGGGAAAATATTGCAAAAGAACCAAAAAGTATTTGTTTTAAAACCAGTCCATACAAGCTCTTTAATAACGAAATAAAATGTTTAAATCTTTGATCCGTACAGAATCCCCCCAGAAGAACTGGAACCAGGTTCGTCGTCGCAGGGGTAGTTCTCAAAGATACCGTCGTGTCGCTCCAGGCGGCGAGCGGTTGGTCACATGCTCCAGTAGATACACAACACGTACTTCCGGTGAGCAAGACCACTCAAATACATCCCCGCTCCCAAGAGGGGCACATCTGCATCCTAAAGAACCCAACATGTCTTGG
>CABFWB010000957.1:0-17382 GCA_902151455.1 Timema bartmani
AATACGAGCACTTGATCAAGTGCATAAACTCCCAAAGGTACCAGTTTAAAGACGACGGCAGTTATTGGAACTGAAGGTGAGCCTAATTATTTAATATTTTGATTAGAACACCCCAGGAACTTTAGGATTACACCTCGTATTGTCATTGGAAAGGCGCAGTTTAGGAGGTTAGTGTGACAATCCACAAGCTGTTCCGTATCTAATATCCTTATTTATTTAGACCAGAGCTCATTTAAGATAGAGAGTAGTTTAATTTAACGTGAATTATCCTCATGAGTGACATTAGCTAAAACTACGACAACATTTATGTATAATTTCATTTACGTAAATGAGCTTACTATATCTGAGTTTATACAAATCTTACGGACTAATATATTCATTCTTAGACCGCTATAAATTATAAACCCTTTATCATGTTATGGATATGTAATGTAAAGCTATTGGCAAAATGTATTTGTATGAAGTTGTTTCTGATCCAGCAGACCCTAAAATATGTTTTATAATTTATCAGGTATTTTATAACGTTAGTCGATGTGACTGGTCATGTTTGCAATACGTATTAATTTGGATAAAGTTTTTAATTTACTTCGAAATGACAGATAATAACCAAATATACCGTGAATGGGCTATACCATTTCACCAGTTTGAAGTAACCTGGCCCTGTATCAAATAAATATACACATCAATTTCCAAACAGTATATTCAAATTCAGGGAACTGCATTTAATTATACGAGAGGAATGCTAATGTCACTGACCTAATGTATGGCCCAATATTATTCATAAAATAATTATCGATGAGACATTAATAAATTTGTTACGCTCGTAATTAGCTCGTGGCTGAGGGACGAAAACCTGTGGCAATAAATTAAATGCCAAATCTATAGGACCGTTTTCAACAACTTACTGTCCTTGAAGCGCTGTGTATTCGACCACTGTTTGGATTGTGTTTGAAAAGGCGATAGTCACTCGGAGCAAGGTCAATACCAATTGAGTTCCCAATTGAATTGTTCAGCATTGCTTAAGTGTGAGCCACGGCATGAGGGTGCTGTCGTGCAGAAAGATGACGCCGGAAGTCATCATACCACGGCATAATACACTTCGTAATTGAATGCGGCTCCTTTGCCACAAAGTCAACAAACAGTACTTCTTTTCGTTCCCAAAAGAGAGTCACCCTAAGCCTCCTTGCATTTAATGTTTTCTTGAATTTCCTTGGTTTGTTCAGTGAATGAGTGTGCCCCAGTTGTATAGAATGTCTTTTTATTTCAGTATTGACGTAAGATGCCCATGTTTTATCACCTGTCATGATGTGATTAAGGATCAATGTCCTTCATTGTGATATCATTCCAGGAAAGTGAGTGCTGAGGCCATTTTCTTTGTTTCTTCGGGATTCCCTGAGAAAAAACATTTTGATAACCAAATCTGTCTGTGACAACTCCGTACAGGACAGTACGTGAAATTTGCCTACAATGAAGTGAAAGTTATTGATTGTAAAGTGACGACTTTCCCGAACCTTTGCATTCACTTTATGCACAAGCTGATCCTTCACAACAGAAAGCTGGCCAGATCGCTCCTCATCGTAAACAATTTTTTGACCAATTTTAAACATCCTACACCACTGTCTTACGCCTCCTTCACTCATAAAGTTTGATCCATAAACCTCGCACATTTTACGATGAATCTCTGCAGCCCTAGTTTATATATATATAAAGAAAATGAATACCTGCACATACTCTACAGCTAGCAGCGTCATTCATAGTAATATTCATTGTATTTATTTTCAACACAATCAATAGTAGACAGTAAAGGTGTAACGGCTGCTGAGTCACTTTACATCAGTGCGCATGCGTATCCTCCTACCCGATGTTCTGATAAACATAAACAGAAGTTACGTTCCGAATAGCCCTTGTATATAAATGTTATATTATTTAAATCTACTTGTAATTTATTCATCGACATGGTTTGCAATAATCATTTTTTTTTTTAAATATACATACTTGGGGTTTTTAATGTTTACTTTCTAATACAAGTTAAATTTATCTTCACATGTCTTACAAGCTAATCCAATTTTAGAACTATCACAACACCTAGTCCTGCCCGGTTGACTATTTGTCACAGTGAAAAGGTAGGACTCAATATCACCAATATAAATTGTTCCCCCATACTCGGAATCAAACCAGGGACCATTGGTTTATAAGACGGGTACAATACCGACTGAGCCAAGGTGTAATACAATAATCGTGTTTGGTGTCCACGAGCCAGATTTTGACAGCAGTTCTCTATTTATATTAAAGTTCAAGCATGAAATGGGTGTTGTAGTTTATTTATCTAGTTTTTTTTCTCAATTATCGCATTTCCCTCTCACTCCACAACACTTGTGTTTTTTGAAACATTCCCGACCAGCACGAGTGTGACAAATAATAATGATAACGAAGGTCCCTTTTGATAATGACTGCCACTGACATTGTGATGAGCTCATCAGCCATGATGGATTGTGACGTCAGCAGGCATGTCAGGATTGTGACCCGCCTGTATTTACCAGGGACATGGACAAACAATAGAAGAGCAAAATGATTAAAGGCTTTTAAAAAGACTACTAAAATCAGTAGCTTTAGTTTAATGGAAGTTATTATTAATGGAATATTTTTCCTTTCTTATAAGTTTATCTTGATTATATCATCTCAAGAATATGAGTCTATGTGAGTTGGTTAAGGACACCATGTGTTTACAGGTGTGCTCAAGGGGGATGGTATTGGCTAAGGGGGTGTTTATCCCCCTCACTGGGATGTTTGATAAAATATAGAAACATAATACTCAAAATGGGTGGAAAATTTTTTGTTTGATTTTAAAAGCAGGTGTATGACTTGATTATCAACAATTATCGGGCCTATACCGCTATACACAATAATATAAGAGTACATAGAGCTCTTATTTGGTAGAAGAAACTTTATAAATAATTACTTTAATACACTATATCATTTCTCACTTCGCTCCCACGGGTCACCATTGAGTGTGCTACTTGAGTTAGAATAGATTGTATAGTTAGTTTCAAGTAATCTTTCAGCTAAATCCACAGCTCGGAAAATACGTCATGCTTCAGACTATGTTAAATGCATATCGATATATAATATCGAAACTTATTATAAAGTAAAAATGTAATAATTTGTATAGCAACAAACTATTGTTTGTATTGTCTAAACTTACCTTCATATGAATCCGACACCTTAGTCCAGTCTGTAGTGTTACTGTATAGTGAGCTAAGAGTCCAGGATTCGATTTCCAGCATGGCCATAAAATTTATTATTGGTGCAATGTGGGTTTACCCTTTCACAGTGATGGATTAACTGCCGGGGACTGGATGTTGTGCCTGTCCTAGTCTTAAGTTGGATTATAAGGCATATCATGCTACAACAGGCCTAGCAAGCTGGTAGTGGGAAATACATAGCTTGAATAAAAAACTGACCCAGGCCACAAGATGGAAACAGTAATGGATGTAAAGTATCCTTCAAATGAAAACTAGACTGTTACCTGAACAAGGTTATGCTCACTAGCACTTTATACTTCTTAGTAATATTTACTAAATCTGTAGTATTTAACCTCTTTAATCATCAACGATTCAATTAAGATTCCTAGTGATGGATACAAAGCCTGATCTCCTGAAGAAACTCTCAGCCTAGCACTTGAACACGGTAGGATCTAGACGTGGAAAAATGGTCACAGATTAGCTGTGTTTATTTTTTTTTAATTCCTATATATAGGTTTTTGACAAAAATGTTAGTATAAGTTACATATATTTTAATTATCTTCTCTATTATTTTCATAATCCCTTTGTTTTTAAAGGTTTACTGTACTCTGACCAGAATTGATAAATCTTTTGTTTTTTATATTTGAAACCAGTGATCCGATCCCCAGTGTGAGATTTTTTTTTAATTTGAATTTCTCTGGCGAGCTATAAAGTGATACTCAAATAAAAATTGTAAAGGTCGTGTGTCAGAGGGGAAATCTCCGGTTTCCCAATAACAAACTAATTTAATTAGATTGGACGAGAGTGCCAATAATAGATCTCGGCAGCGCAAATAAGTCGAGTGGATTAAGCTACATCTAGAACCACAAATATAAACGTATATCCCTTTAAAGTGTTTAGAATTAAATCATGTGTAAGGAAAATCATCTAACAGATGATTATGGACAGTTTATTCTGCCAGTTGAGGGGATCCAAAATTCTCTAATATGTTAGCCTGCCACTACTAAGGACTTGATTTTCATTTGGACTCTTAAATTAGACGCATCAACTTGTATTAAATTAGCTATTCTGGTTTCGTGAACCAACTGGTTGAGATTTATATCAACCGTGTAAAGTTACCAATAGCAAACGGCAACAATAACAAAGAGCGTTATTTCACTTGGATTCATCCATAACAGTGGCTTTTCATTTACCTATAGGATTGAGCGTCCTTCTGCCAGGAACCACAATAAATAAAGCACCCATCAGGTAGTAGTACAATTAGGTTTAGTAATATTGTTATTACAATACAACTAGTTATAGAAGAAAGGAACTTACTAGCGTTACTAAAACAAGATTCTTTTTTAAAACCTCAAATTGATTATTTTTTTGAGATGATGCTTTTAGAGATAATAATAAATTGGTACCTATAGAATAATATTTAAAATAAATCAGAAAAATATATGGGAATTTTCTAAAATTTCACATTTAAAATATGGAAAATTAAAGTATTGAGTTACCCGCTTCGGTGGTCGCGTGGTTTAACGTTTTACTCTCGTCTCTTGTTGGACCTAACTGCCGAAGACGGGGAGATCAGGATTCGATCCCAGTCAGGTGCACTGATGGTGATTTTCCTAAATGGTTCCTCTCTCTCTCTCTCTAAGCAAATTTGGATATATTCGTATACAATATTTAACATCCTCGTACTTTCTCCACTAACATAATTGAGGGGGTCGTGGCAAAAACGTGACAACTCTCATAGGTTTGGATGGGATATTTACTCAATTTAAACGTTCATAAAGTCCATAAATCTATGTATAGGAAATAAATAAAATAATATTTGATATTAGCTATCCTCAAATTATTGACTGACTATAAAAACACTTGTAGTTCAAGAGGTGAGATACCAGAAACCCACGCTAAAACCTTTTTTGATATAATTAGGGTTATCTTGTTTCTACCCCAACCCCTTCAATGAATGTAGGTGTATAACCCAAGAAGGTTCTAAGACGTGGTAAGACAAACCCTGATGTCAAGTCAAGATTCTTTAACCCAACAGCTGATATTTATGATTACTCAGCTTCAGAGAAGAAAGAAATGGCTAGGCATAAGAAGAGATAATTCAATATGTTATTAAATATTCAATGGTTTAATAGAAATGAAAACATAAATACATAAACATAGTCAATATAAATTGTATAGCATAAAAATCACTCATGTCCAGGAAATTTGATTCATGTGGTTAAGGTATTAATTATTTATAATCTTGGTTTTGAGAGGAGATGAAACAAGTTAAAATAAAACAATTTCCAACATGTGTATTAAAAACTAAACTTAAAACATTCCCCAAACAACAACATTATTTTAGTGCTATTATTGTATTTCTTGAATTTATGGGAAAAAAAAGAAATTTCAATATTATTTTTAAATTTTCAAAGAGAATCTATAGTCGAAACAATATCAAGTATATTGCTGCAGTACAAATCAACTAGGCCTTTACTCCTTAGAGAAACGTTTTCAAATTATCTTTACCAAAAATAATAATTAAATCAGTATATGAATGAATTCAACACATTAGCTCAGTCGGTAGCTTGTCTATCTACTGAGCTAAGGGTCTCGGGATTGATTCCCAGCATGGCCGAAAAATGTATAAATGATGAACTGTAGGTTTATAATTTCATAGTGATAAATTAACGGGCGAGGACTGGGTGTTGTGTCTGTCCTAGTCTTAAGTTAGATTATAAGGCAAATAAAGCTACGACAAGCCTATCAAGCCGCTAGTGGAAAATGTATGGCTTGAATAAAAAACTGACCCAGACCACAGGCTGGAAAGAGTAATGAATGTAAAGTAAGGTATAGGAATGTGCCTATTCATTAAATGTTAACTCAACATCATCAACTAATATTGGCTTATTATTATATTTGTAATTGGGTTGGGAGGAGGAGGATTGCACCCCAAACCTATCCTATCCCCCTTTTCCAAGATTCGGCGATGACAATACCCTTACGTAATATCATAGTCAGAAAGCCTGTTTTCCCCTTATTGTGTTATTTAGTATAGGAACTATACCAGTTAATTCACAATTATTTTCCAAGCTGTGTCGAAGAACGAGTCTTAAGACATTTAGTTCAGGTAGAAAATGAGCTACCAACTATGTCAAGATGTTAAACTTTATTCTAATTAATTAATCTTAGATTATACGTATCTGCAATGGAGATTATAAACTTTTGTTGATTTTTAAGATTATTATTTGTATTAGATCTTACTACTCACCCAAATTTAACTACACTAATTGGGTAAGGATGGGGAAGGAAGAATTAATAGAAAATACATTCTCATTCACCTGAAAGAAATGGCAAACTATTTAAAGGAAAAACATCTGACTGGGTTTATAACTCCAGGTCCTCTGTCACCGGTAAAATAGAGTAGATTAACCTGACATTTGCTGCGCATGTCCACTGATGTGAGATACTCCATTATATATATATATATATATATAATATGTATCATTGTATGTATATAATATATATATATGTTACTGTGAATGTGTTGAAGTCGTAATTGTGTAAAATAACCGGTGAATATATAAAATCACCGAAAGAAATGATTTATTTAACAAATATTAGGATATATCTCAATTTAGCAGTGATTTTATAACTTTACCAATGAAGTTTGGTGAAAGTAAGAAACATGAACTGTATTATCTATATTTACTGGTGATTTTATAAAATACCTAATATATTTTGACGAAAATATAGAACATAGATCCATACTAAACTAACCTAACCTAAGCTAAAATAAACTAGTCAAAACTTGCCTAAACTAACCTAGCTTGAATAAATTAACTTAATCAAACCTAATATTGACGTGACTTATTAACATTCACCAGTGGTTGATGGTAATTTTGTAAGGCCACAGGTGAATTTTTTAAATGTTCGACGAGTGTGTGAAATAGTAAATATATGTTTTACATTACCCACATGAACCAGTGGCTTTGTAGATTCACCGGCGAATTTACAAACTCATCACATTTAGCACATTCACAGTAGAATGATTATTTATAAAATATTGAGTAACCCACTTCGTTGGTCGTATGGTCTAAGGCGCTATTTTCACAGTAGATTATACTGTAATTTATGAATATGATTATTGAGGTTAGAATCTCGGTCAGCTGTACTAAGGGTGGCTTATCCAAAAATAGAATTACACTTTCCCTCTACGCTAATGTGAGTACACTTTCTATAAACATAACCTTCCTCATATATAAAACCATTAGCCTAATTAATACATAAATGTAAAGCCCGAATGGGTAGTAAGACATGGCGTTAAGAAAAAAATTGTGTTATATATCTGAAATAAATTCTAAATTGTAAATGTTGGATAATTATGGCTAGAAAATAAAATTAAATCGATAATATGGTTACTATGTAATGGTTTTGACACATTTAAGTGTTTTTTTTCCAAGTTTATTAAGTTTTTATATCCATTAAAAATTATTAACAACACAATGCTACGGCCAATAAGTTTCATGAGATATTATATTTTTTATGAGTTGACCAATTTATTTGGTGTAGTTCCATCTAGTAGATCCAGTAGATACGACCATTAATGTTGCGCGAATAAAGCACATGCTTGACCCCATATTTCACGCAATAATAACAAGCAAGAGATACTCCAGTAATATTACACGTCGTCGTAAATGTATTGCCTGACGTCCGAGCCAGTTTCTACACCAGGGGACTTTTAATTAACCCTTGTTACGATTCGCTCTATAAACTGGAGGAAGAAACTCGATTAAAACAACACATCGTAACATTCAAAATTGATATCTTACCAACCATATAAAAACACGAACTATATTAATTTTCAGATATATAATAACATCAGCCCTATGCAAGAGTTCATTTAGTCAAAACGTGGTGGATGGACAATTTAGAGGAAAAAAATTAATTATTTTACAGTAAAATATTGGGAACATTTTATTATAGTATTGATTTACTTAGTTTTGTGAACAGTAGACCTGACGATAGTAAAACATTACTTTTATTTAAATGCTTGTGAAACAAACCCACAAACAGATAAATACATGTTATATTTTATTTAAATGACTAACAAAGAGTAAAGTATTATAATTATGAATTAAAATAGCCCTTTAAATTACGATAGTACAACCACAAGTTAAAAAAAAACTAGTTACATTATGTTAAGAAATATGTCATATTATTATCGTTACCGCAGTCTTAAGATTTACCTTTAGATATATATATATTTATATTTAGCACCGCGTCTTACTACCCGTTCGGGTTATACGCTTCAGTACTAATTACGCAAATGAATTAGGAATTGGGAGGGTTGAATTTAGAGGAAGTGAACCCGCATTTGCGTGGAGGGAGAGTGTAAAACCATTTAGGAAAAACCAACCCCAGTTCACGCGACCGAGATTCGAACCTCGATCTCCCCGTCCTCGGCGGTCGAGCTCAACACGACTAGCGCGTTAGCCAACTACGCCACCGAGGCGGGTTACCTTTAGAGTTCAAGTTGAAAAATCTCTTTTAAGTTCTCACTGAATTTGAATTAACATGGAGTTCAAGTTAGACAGTACATTTTTATTAACACTGTTTCCGTTCTGGCTCTGCGCATATATACTAATCACACTAATGTCTTAGTAATTAGGAATATTGAATTTAAAGGATATATACCTGCATTTGCGTGGAGGTGGAGTTAAAAACCATTTAGAAAAAAAACCACTCTCATTACACCTGACGGAGATTGAATTCCGATTTCTTCGTTTCGGTGGTCTAGTATATTGTGAGAGTAGAGCCGTAGACCATGCGGCCACCGAAGCGAGTGTAAACAAATTAATACTGTATTCAATAGTACAATATATTCATAAAGATATGCTCTGGTTTAAGATCTCAATCTTATGTGAACACGGACTCAAAAAGTTGATTTTACAATTATCTCTGTCCTCATGTCTGTCTGTCTGTCAGTCCTGGACACGGATCCAAAACAGTTTGATGGATTTTGTTCAAACTTGATATCTATATGTTATAGTGCTAAACCACAAAATTAATATTTTCTACCCTAGCTCTTCAATTGAATGTATTTTCCCGTTGAGTAATTTTTTGAAAATGGCACTAACGATTGCGTTTAAAATTCATATCTAGGATTTGTTTTACATGAAAAACAGCATTTTATAATTGGTTTTTTAGACAAACATTCGTTGAAGTGATTCACTGATAAAGGATTTTACAAGGAATTGAAATATTTTACAAATGGCTCTGTTGATTTGGTTCCGAAGGGGCTCCTTAGGAAAATTTGACATGACAAATATCAATGTCTACTTTTTTAAGGGCAAAAACTCATTTATGGGTAGCCAACCTGTTACGCCCTCTCTCTACCTCGTAGTTTAAGGCCACCGTAAACAACATAACGAGTATAGAGGGGCATAAGCTATGTGAAACATAAAAATAAATAAATAAGGAAATAAGCAGAGATTTTAAAGTAAATAGTCATTTAATAAGCAAGTATTTTACACAACATCAACATTGTGGCCTAGACAACCCTAGCAGCGAAAGTAATTGCGAACATAAATTATAGGAAAACATTCTTTGGTAATACACCCTAAACAAAATTATTATTTATCAATAATGGTTTAGTGAAAGAAAACCTAAGTTTTACTATGGAAAATTTTCTTGTTACAACAATAAGAACTGGATTAATACCAATGATAAATGATAACTGCATTTCAAGCTATTCACTCAAGATATATGCAAACGTAAATCTGACTATTCATGAAACCAAGTAAATACATAATATGATTCTACACAGTATAAAGTTCATTACGTAAAGTCTCTCAACAATAATATTTAAATGGTCCAATAAACAACGTCAACTCCATTAGTTGACACGTCCAATATTTTAGTTTCAAAAATATATAATAACATAAGACATGTTCTCATTACCGAGTCAATTGTTGCTATTTCTCCTTGATAGAGATGAGTCCACATTTTCACGCGATGCTGGTGAAAATCCACGTGGACGACGGCAGGAGCAGTTGTTGTTGGCAGCGATAGAGCTCAAGCGTTCAGTTAGGCGAGACATTATACGTCTTCTTTTTCACGACGCAGTATAGTGTTGCACTTCTATATAGATATAGTCTATCCATTGCCTTCGGTAGTCGCACTTCGGACCGTATGACCACCAGTGCCGGTCATCAGTCAACATAACAGTTTAAACGCACATTCAGATCTAATTACGTGAATACGGAATAATTCTCGTACTGAATCAATCCCGTCGACTCTGGACT
This sequence comes from Timema bartmani, assembly GCA_902151455.1. NCBI lineage: Eukaryota > Metazoa > Arthropoda > Insecta > Phasmatodea > Timematidae > Timema > Timema bartmani. The sequence continues at coordinate 10,532 of CABFWB010000957.1, forward strand.
CTTCACGTACATAATTATATAGCGAACCGAACATTTAAAGAACATTTAACTGCTAATTCTTCTTTACTCTTACTCGTACAGCACAATGACCACACGGGTCACATGTAGAACTCCGACTGCCTTTTACTTTTACTCGTACAGCTTTTACTCGTATAGCAAAATGACCACACGGGTCACATGCAGAACTTCGAATGCCTTTTTCTTTTCTCGTACAGCTTTTACTCGTATAGCACAATGACCACACGGGTCACATGCAGAACTTCGAATGCCCTTTCACAATAATGGACATAGGTTATATACAGTGCTAGTTGCGTATCACAAAAAGGGGGGTGGTAACCTTCCAGTTGGCCGGTGACGTTCTTGGGCAGGTGGAAGTCTCGCCATCTCTTGGGAATTCAGCATGTAGGTCTATGATTGGATAAACCGCTCGGTCCAACGGATTTGGTGTCTTGATATTCAAATCCTCCCCGGACGATTGGCTTACTACGTACAGTGGTCTGTAGTTCGCCCCGGCGAGGTCAGGTGACGTCATCTTGTCTTGATAGAATTATTATCATGAATTTGCGCCCGCTAGTATCCAACTAGACGGTCAGATGTAAGCAACAAGTGCGGGTACTCACGATACATTTGCCCCACTCGCCGAATTAGGACGTTTATTTAACTTGCGAGCAATCTTCGTGTCTCGGACAGCAGATCCAGGTGGTAAGTAATAGAATGGAATTATTATTTGAAATTGAATTGTGGTTGTTGAAGGAGTATAGGGCAGAAAGAGACGTATTAATAAAAGAACTGTATTAGGACTGGATTTACAATAGTGAAGATTACTATTGTTTTGTGGCTATTCTTCGTAGTTTCTTGGAGCGGGTAGTAAGATTGATCAGGTGGAAATAGCTGCGGCGGGTAAATGTAACATAACAATGTTACAAACCGATTACTGATTTTTCAAAACTTGAATTGTTTTACAACTGGCTCAAACGGTTTGGTTACAAATGGGTGACTTAATGACAAATAATTGTGTATATTTTAATTTGGGGTGGAACTCATTTATGAGTAGTTTACTGATAACTGATTTTTAAAAACTTGAAATATTTTAAAACTGGCCCTAACGATTTGGTTCTACAGTAAGTTGGTATCTTGGTAATGTTTGACATAATAAATATACATGTATACTTTATTTTGGGTAAAAATTCTATAACGGGTCTTTTACTAAAGAATAAATTTTTAAAATTTGAATTGATTTAAAAATAGGTATAACGATGTAGTTTTTGCTGGGGTGTGTTTGACATGAACATAATAAACAAGGCTGTATACTTGTTTTGGGGGAAAATTGGTTATGGGTAGTGGGATTGGTTCAAAATTGGTATCGGGAGATCATTTAACATATCAATAAAAATTTATCTTTATTTATCTAAGTTAAGTTAATATAAGTGTAGTTTACTTACAACAAATTATACACAATTTGAATGTTTTGGAAATTAACCTTTTGAACTTTTTCTTCCAAAATATGATATGCAAGTAAGAGAATTAGTGAGATTGCGTCTTAAAATTTATTTATATAGATCAAATATAATGAAGAAGTTTTAGTAAATTTGGCAAATGTCAGATTGTGTTCTTCCTACCATGCACTTACTATAGCCTACATTAGGCCAGAGTTATTTAGAAAGAACATTTTTAGAAATGAAACCCTGTTTTTGTCGATATATGGTCTTTTTACTGAGTTAATAGTCAGTCCCAGGTTTAATTTATTGCGTGGCCAGACAATATATAATTGGTACAATTCATGTTTCCTCTTTTACAATTTAATAATCAGTGCTGAGAGAATGATTGACGTGTTTTGATTTTGTTTACCACCTCTCCCTACTCGTTCGGTCTATTCGCTAGACATTAAGGGATAAGAAATGTATAAGGGTTATTGGGGAGGGAGCGTGGAAAACAATTTATGAAAATCCACACTCACTACATCAGACTTGTAATCGAACCCTGATCTCTCTCTCTCTTCGGCAATCAAGACTATAGCCAGAGTGACGTCTTAGTGTGCGACAACCCAAGTGGTTTATGTGTCCGTTCTACAGTAAAGCTACTGTCCAGTGTAGCAGTGACGAGACGATCCCTCCCCACCCCTTTCTTTCACCGCGCAGTTGTTTGGCGCAGCACTAGAGTATAGTTGCCAAACCAGCCGCTAGAGCCACGCCACGCGAGGTGGGAGGGGACTCGTTAGGCACCGGGACACTCGTGATGTGGATGTGCATGTAATCGACCAGATCAATAAGGAGAATAGTTTTTAATGTATATCAATAATTCTGTTTGTACAATAAACCGTAATTCAAAGTGTAATGTATGAGTTTCAATCAGTGGGTCGCAAGGCTGGGTTTTTGCTTGGCAAAAGATCCAATATTCAAGACGGAAACTTACAGGCGCATGGAGTTAAGAGTAGGGTAGTTTCATCTTACCGGAGAGTAGTAAGGTAGTTTCATGGTAGTAGAGCGTGGTTAGGTAGATTCACCAGGTTTTTTGGAGAGGGACTTTTAGGAAAGAAGAACATAATTTTCACTGTGGACATTAATAGCATTTTACTTTTTATTATTGTTATTTTATAGGTATTGATAATATTTATCAAAAGTGGCAGCCACAGATCTCATTACTTAAGGTATAAAGACGTAAAAGTAGATCTAGTAACTTTTCTAGTTGTCAGATAAAGTCCTTCCAATGAAAATTGGACTTTTCTTTCTATGTAATGTACAGATATAGACAATTAGATCAGAAAATCAAAGATAAATATCATTGTTAAAATTATATTAACATAAAATTTTAAACGTAGAGAAGCGAGAGTTTGCAAATCGTTGCTATATAGTTTGTCTTACAGTTTTCAAAATTATCAGAATCCCTCACACGTTTAAAAAATGTATCACCATGGTAGTTACAGATTCAATCTAATCACAAAGACTGTTTAAAAAAATTCATCAGTCTTAGCATGGAGCTAAAATGGTAACAAAATTCTAAATGTACCCAACAGAAATTTGAATCTCACTCTTCCCCCCCCCCCTTCCCCTCTAGTCAGGTATATTACAATCCAGACAACGTATATCATGCTACCAATCTATTCAGATAATTATCACAATGTTCTCATCATATTATCTTAGTTCATATAATAACTGTGTTTAAAAATCAGGAGAATGGGTTGTTTATTAATTTTAATATTGAATTAAAAATTTAGAAAATTCCTAAAATAATTAAATTATTACTTTTGTGGCAAAGTTAAGAGAGAAAACTAATAATTTCTGTAAATTGAGTCTATTAGTATTGGCCTCAATTCTACACATATAATTATTTTGTCTATAATGTTAGAAATTTTATGTTTGGAAATATCATAATATTATACGTTCTATAAATATAGACCGTTTCAATGAAACAATTTTCTTATGACACATTATTTTTTCTGGAATTTTATGTAACCCGTTTTAGCTATCTTCAAACTTGTTATTTCAATTTAATCTTAGAATCTCATACTTTCAACCTGAAACCACCTGAACCACAAACAGTTGTTCCGTAAATATTAAAAATATAATAATTATTAGGATATGTATAAATGAGTCACACTGTATAGTATTTGTACCAGTTACAACCGGTATAAAATAAGGGGCAAAGTTTTTACAATAAATCACTTTCATTATTTTATTTTATATATGTTCAAACAAACCAGACAAAAAGTGTTATTCACATCTAACGTTTCACTCCGTGCTTGTTTGTATATTAGTTATATATTCCCTCTTTCCATTTCGAGAGGAGCCCGAAGAAGTAAGGAATAAAAAAAAATAAAAATAGGGGAGAACGTTTCATACTGGAGATCCTAGAAAATCTCAGGACAGAATACTTCCCCCCTTGCCCCTTCCCAACAAGTAGTCTGTGCGGTCTGTCAATACGATATTTCACGACTGAATGCTTGCCACAAATATCGAACTCCAGCTACGACGACCTGCTAGGGAAAAAAAACACGTTAACTCGTAAGTTTGAATATTTAAAATGTATTTCAATTTCAGAAGAGGAGGCAGTATTTCTTTTAGAAGCAACGCGCCTTAGGCACTGCTCTATGTGAGCGACCCATCTTGAATGGCGTGGAGAGGAAAATGGTCTCGAATCTCCTGCTTGGAAGAATACAATAAACTCGAGATAAGCGTTCAAACCCGGGTATATCTTATTCTACACTTTGTTTTATCTACTTTCCACACATCTACCCATTGAAGGTTGGATGGTATTATGTTGTGTAATATTGTTAAAATCAACCAAACGTGTATATGCTTAAAAACTAGTTACAATTCTAATTAGGTAGATAAAAATAAAACTATCCAAACATATTATTGTTCATATTTTGTATTTATATCAAACAATGTTCTATTAAAGTTGTAAGATATTAGAAACCTTTTAAAAGGATGTCATTTATATAGCTATCCCTTATCACTAACCTCTGGTAGAGGCTTGAATAAAGAGGTAATAATAAATGTCTGTGGCTCACCTTTTGTTCAAAATGGTGGCCCCCATGAGCAATTATCAAAGTTACCGTGGAAACGGCCAGTGCTACAAACCTTGCGAATCCTAATTACCCTGAAGTATCATACGGAACAATATCAATAAATAAGTTTATTCCCTTTCTATTCCCACGCTAATACTAATCTTAAGTATACTAGTAGTTAAATTAATAATATCCTCTTCATCTATAGCTCCTAGATTAAATCAGAATGTAAGATCTAAAACATTCAGGCTTTAGGTAGTCAAGGTTTAATTCCAAATCGATTAGACTATTAACTTTAAATAAAACCTCTTCATTCTAGCAATAATAGCATAAATAGATAGAAGGAAAACACGTGAGACTAGATCCCCGTTATCATGAGTGAGAGAGAGAGAGAAAACATAGTTTCATATAACATGAGTTACTGGCATGGATATGAAAGAAAAACAATCATGATTAGATAAAAATCAATACTGGGATTGGAAATAGCAATTTGATAGGGAATAAAAACACATAATCTATCTCATTTTGCAGAGTTAATGAATATAAGGGATAGCATAGATAAAGGACGGGAAAATACAAGTCACACTTGAATTTGGATCATTATGGGGGGCACATCAATACTTGTGTATAACATTCGCAATCAGCCTGTCAATGAAAATAAAAAATAACATGATTCAATATCATTGACATATTTTCATAATAGTAATTAGTATATTATAGAGCATGCTTCTAATCAATATATAAATGGTAGTGACTCTTATTAAAATATTGTCTCAGCATCACGCAAGCTATTTATTAATGAATACACATACATAAATATATATAGTAGGCCATACATACACACATTAACACATTCATAAATATATACAGTCATACTTGTATACTTACATTAATACATATATATTTACATGCATACATACATGCATTCAAACATATACAAATATAAAATTAAATATGATTTCATCATATATAAATATACAAACATATATTAATTAGTTCAACAGATCTATAAAAAAAACATAAACAAATTAATTCGAACATGCACTATATCATACAAATTTAAAAACATTTACGCATACATTCCAACATAGATTAATGAATATAAATATATCTTGATGTAAATAAAAATATATATTGATGTCAATTGATATATATATATGTATAATTTACATAAACTCTTACATACGTACATACATACATTAATTCATTAATAAATAAATACTATTACACATTTATACAAAATTACAAATTCACTTAAAGAAAAATACATATACATAAAACATACATACTGCACTTTCAAATTATAGACATAAATACTTTGATGCATACAAAATACTTAAACATATTTATGGATATAAATATATATAAATTAATACAAACATTAAAACATATATATCCATAGAATACAAATACTCTATGTATATAACCATAAATACATTGAAAACATAATATAAGCAGACTTACATTGATACATATATACATGCATACGTACAATAAATATAATACACACAGTACAATACATACACACATTATATAGAATACCAACATAATTTTACAATACATACATAAAATACTATATATACAATTCATATTTCAATAACAAAGATACAATATTATACATACACATACATGATACATATACAATATATGATATGCAGACATACAATATATAAATATATATATGCAATATTTAAACATAATACATATTTACATACATATATATAAATATTTATTATATACATACCTACATTTACATAAAAGTATAAGATCTGTGTTGAGTAAAATATTGATGAACCCACCCTTCCCCCATGGGAGACCATGTAAAACTTAGAGATACCCCCTACCCTCCCCCTCACAAACGCTCTACCAGTTTATTGATGACTTCTTAGCGTTATTAATATACTATGTATATAGCTTGAACGTGTTGTGATATGCGACAAACTATAAAGACTGTGACATGAGCATAAAAATGAATTTGACGTGGAAAGTCGCCTGCATGTCCCACCTTGGTCGCCAGATACACCTTTAATGGATTATTTTATGTGGAGACATCTGAAGATGTGCATTTACAAAGTTCCTCGAGGGCTATTGAAGATCTCATAGCACAACTTCACATATCAGGGATACATTTAATAATTTGACTGTTTGATGTGGAGTAGCAATTTACAAAACAACACGCTCGATATTCATTGAACCACTATTTCTTATATATGTCTATATTTCTACTTAATAAAATTCAAATATTTGGTTATGGCACTGCTAGCCATGGTCACACTTCACTCCACGCCACTTTTCTTATTTCAATACAGGATGAAACGACGTTTAAATTATTATTATTATTATT
>CABFWB010000957.1:20570-44338 GCA_902151455.1 Timema bartmani
TGTATGTATGTATGTATGTATGTATGTATGTATGTATGTATGTATGTATGTATGTATGTATGTATGTATGTATGTATGTATGTATGTATGTATGTATGTATGTATGTATGTAATCAGACCAATGAATGTTTTACTAGGTGATGAGAACAATTCTCAAGTACAGTTTAACCATGTCCTACTTACTCTGGCAGCACTCCACTCCACGCCACTGTGTGAAACCAAAATGTTGGGAAATACTACTGTACATGGTTTGCTCGATATAAATTAAATTTAAATTTTCTTAGAAGAATTTCGGTTATATATATAAAACCGAAAATCTTCTAAGAAAATTATCAAAATCAGATTTTATATATAAATATAATCTGATTTTGATAATATACCATCTTTTAACGATACTATTTTCCTTCGTTTTTATATTACTATCACCATAAGTAATAATAACCGGCATTTATAGACTGACCTAAGAGTCCCGAGTTCGAATATTGGTTGGTACTGGGGAATAATTCCCAACGTCACAAACGTTTTATTAATAATAATTAAGCTATGTTAAAATATTCATTGGTTTTACCCCGTCATAGTCATATTCACTACCATCATCCTCTCATCCCATCGGGTCATGGAAAGAGCCTCCACTAAATTAATCAACGATTAGTGCATTCGGGCTGATCAACGGTACTGGCTAATCATTCCTCAAACTGGGCTACGAGTGATGTAGCCAGAGACACCAGTATTATTACTAGGAACAATTTCACGCGAAGAAGTCCATATTTCAGCCAAATTGATACATTTTACTCATTTATTTGAGGTATGTAACTAGCACTTTCTGAACCGATTGATTATATCAGCACAAGATAATTTCTATGAGCGAGAGTGAAATAGCTTACCAATATTTCTGGGAAGGTTATTTTCATATGGGCCTACTTTTCATGGTTCTTTTACATGCCACAATCAACATGGGACTGACGACTTTATTTCCCCTCCGAAGGAAGTTGTGCTAAAGATTTTCGTCACTCAATAATTATCCGTCAATCCCGATTAGGTTTGAACCCACGAACATTGGGTGCTGAGGTGAGCACTTTAGCCCAAGACCATCGAGGTCGACCAAGCTTGTAGATGAAATGAGTAATCCCTTACTTCCTCCAAGCTATAGAGATGTCACGAACAGCTAGGCTCAAAAGTTTTATCAACTAAAAAAATATTCATTTAAAATTCATGTACACTTAATTAGTTCTCTCACATATATTCAGTTATTAGATCTTAACATCACGAATATAAATAAGACGTATAAACAACTTAACCAAAATAAATTACTCACTTAACTAAGCAAAAATTGTATGGCAAGCATGAAATTACTAGTATCTAGGTTTTTACCGATATGAATCTGTGGCCTGTTACATATTCTTGATTGATTCCCTTAAATCTTTGTTAAGAAGCCATTTTTCTCTAATTATACACATTAAGGGTTAGGATGTAGCTTGTTTAAAAGAAGTTTTTTTTATTTTCACTTGAAGTGTATGATATTTTTTTTTAGTAATATTAAAATGAACAATTTAGAAGTACTAACTTATTTTATAAAAAAAAATTATGTTTAGATAAATTCAAAAGAGACCAAAAGCTTTGAGGTATTTTTGCGAAACAATTCCCAGGACCCTTTCCTTCCTACCTTATTAACATTAGCTTTTTATTTCTATCACCGCGTCTTATTACCTGTTCAGGTTATACTCTGTACATTATCTAAATTCAGCTCCGCGGTGTAGTAGTCAGTACACCTGGCTATAAACATAGGAATCTCGGGTTCAATTCACTGCTCAAACTTTTACCATTTTACTTTCAAGGGGAATCATTACAACTTCGCCAGCTGTTGGTAAATTAGTCGTGTGTTTGGTTAAAGACTCCCACTGGCCCACACTTCCGTATTCATTATCATCACATCATCTCATTGAGGGTACATGTAGACAACCTCCTATGGTGTACCCTGGACAACGTTTTGTGCCACCAGAGCAACAAATAGTTTACATACAGGGGACTTGGTGGTCTAGGGGTAAGGTGTCAGACTTCTGTGCTGGGAGTCCGGGGTTCAATCGTCGGTCCCGGCACAGATTTATCTGATTGCCAAACCCTTCCTTCACCTCTGACAAGATGTGTATTAATCACAACTTGTGAATGTGTGGAATGCCAGGCCTCCACCGTGGTTCGGATTCCACGTTAAACTGTAGGTCCTCCGTTTCATCTCACAATCACCCTACCATTACACACTAGCGTAAGTGCGTATAACCTGAACAGGTAGTAAGACGTGGTGCTAATAATAATAATAGTTTACATACAGGTGACCGAATTGTATATCATGTCCCTTCCGGTCATAATGCCATTAGATTAAAAAACTTAACTTTCAACTATCTAGGACTATTGTGTAATTTTACCGTTCCCATTCACCGTAAAGGAAAGAAAATAATTATGATGAGCTACATATTTGATTTTAGTTAAAATGATTAATTTGGAAATAAGTTTATAAAGAACTAAAATATTTATTTATTTATTTATTGTTGAGTTTCCGTATCATGTGACTAAATGGTTTTAAAAGGAGACTTTGAAGGAAGACAATAAAATATAAACACATTTATTTCCAACTTCAAAACTTCATTTTGAATGAGACAGATAACTGGACAAATGTAACATAGAACCACAAGAACCGTATTTTTATCATCTCAAACTGGTGACGTCACTCGCTGTCGGAAAACCTCGGTCTTACGCTAGAGCTGCGTGCGGGCTATACAGTTTTACGACTGCGGTAGCGTTTGGCCCAGAAGTCGCAGGTTTTTTTAAGTGACTATTCTATACACACAAAAAAATACTTTACGTTTTATATCCCGGAAAATACGGTGGCTCTAAAATAGTAAAAATCCTGAGCATTTGTTTAGTAGAATATAAAATATTTTCAAAATGTTAAAGAAATAAAAATTCCATTACTGTCATAATCTACACCGGTGGACATGGAAACCAAATATCAAGCTAATCTGTGTGGTTTTCTGGTGAGGAGGAGGTCGAGGCTGGAATCCCGGCTAAATATTTGTTGAAGGGTACTTTTCCTTCATTGTCTTACCTTCCTACAAGTTAATGCATTATTTTAGCTATTGATTATACCTCCCTCATACTAGCCCAATTAGATCAATTAATTCAAGTAGCCCAAATTGGTAGTAATACAGGTATCAAAAGAAGAAGTAATTTCATTTTTTAAATTTATTTGAAATATTTAACGTTCACATTCTGAATCAAATGACTATATCAGCAGACGACTTATGAACTAACTTATATCTAGAACAGACATAACACCCAGACCCCTTTCATTTATTCATCATTATGGAAAAGTTAATTCACATTTCACCAATGATAGATTTTTCGGCCATGCCAGAAATCGAATCCGGGACCCTTAGTTCAGTGACAGACATTCTACCGACTGAGCTAAAGTTTTGGACAAATCAAATGCCATATTAGTCCTAATTCATTCCTCTTGACTTTACTTGGTGTGTAAATTAAAGATAATATGTATTTATTATCATGTAAAAGTGAAAATGTAGATATTATTTGAAATAATAAAAACAATAACAGCACATATGGATGCGCATTCTTAGGCGTTAGGTTTGCATTGTATAAAGTTGAAGTTGATGGTTAGATAGATGTTCAAAGCTAGTTGGGTGACCAGGGGATATTTTCCACGAATGATGTATCACCGTGGTTTTCTCGTCGACTTTACACGTTAATGCTGGTGCATATCATCTAAACTATCTTGCCTATCCTCTTTCACAAACTTTAAAATAAAATCCGATTGTCAAAACGTAATAATATAACACGAAATAAGATCAATAATTCAATTTTAGTTGGTTGTAAAAATGAATAATTTGCAAATGTGGACATGCGACACTTAACTACTGAGGTCAGTGCTGCCGGGGTGCATATTTATTGAGGTTTTAAACCCTTCTTGAAATAAAGTCGGATAAAAAGGGGGGCTAAGAGGGGTAAGCAAGGAGAATATGTTAGTAAAAAATATAAAACCTCTACAAATATACTTTCCGGGTGAGATTTCTCCCCCTCCCATTTCCTTTCCACCAAGTCATATATCCATGAGAGTATTCTTTACTTGAGGCACATGTAACATATTATACATACTGTATATGAAAAGAAAGATCGGGATTGGTCCATCAGTGCGTGATATTTAGTTCTGAAGTAAGGTAAAAGATAAGATGAACACTCTACTTAATGAGAAGATTCATTTTGGCATGTGCGAATATATATAAAGCTATTCCTACGTCAACATTTTATGCATGACGAGTGAAATGATCAAACTCCTGGCCGAGAGTATGTTCTACTCATCGTACCACTTGAATTGTAAAAAAAAAAAAAGATGTACACTTCGTTGAAGGCTTCAAGGCTTAGCAGTCCTTTAAGAAAGCAGCTTATGTAAGTAGGGCTTAAGTTATTTCAGCCTAAAGTGCAGATGGATTAGTTTACTCTGCTACTTCATGAATGATATCAGAATGAAAAATTGTCAGAAATATTAATATTAGAGTCCAATTTTCATTAAAAAAAATACAAATATATTTTTTGTGGACGGAAGTTATAATAATAATAATAATAATAATAATAATAATAATAATAATAATAATTTTATTTAGCACCGCGTCTTACTACCGTTTAGGTTATACGCTTAAGTATTAATTACGATAATGGATTGTGAATTGGGAGGGTTGAATTTAGAAGAAGTGAACCCGCATTAGCGTGGAGGGAGAGTGGAAATCCATTTAGGAAAAACCACTCTCAGTTCACCCGACCGAGATTGAACCTCGATCTCCCCGTCCTCGGCGGTCGAGCTCAACACGACTAGCGCGTTAGCTAACTACGCCACCAAGGCGGGTCGGAAGTGATAACATTTTACTATTTATTGGTATTATTTTATTAAGTTGTGGTGTAAGAAGTGTTAAAAATAAAATTACAGCCCACGAAAAAAAATTAATATTCATTGACATATTTAACATCACTCCAAAACATGTCGGTGACCCCATGCTATAACGTGTCACTTTGGTGGGATTGTAGGCGACAGTGGGATTGTAGGTGACAGTGGGATTGTAGGCGACAGTGGTATTGTAGGTCACAGTGGGATTGTAGGTGACAGTGGGATTGTAGGCGACAGTGGGATTGTAGGTGACACTGGGATCAAAATCTTACTCGGTTGTACTGAGGGAAACTTTTATAAAATGGTTCACCACCTTGCTCCAAGAAAATGCAGGTACATTTCTTATAAATTCTACCTTAATACTATCAATATTATCTAAATTGTCATCACGGCAGAGTTTTGACACGAGAATATCGAGTTCTCAATTGGTGATATTAACTTATGTTAAACTCGTAGCCAGTGTCTGTATCTTCCATTGGTGTCAAGATCCCCCCTTACAAAACTCCAAATATGACCTTTATTTTATAAATAATAAAAAAAGCCTTGGAGGGTTAAGGTAGCAGTCCCATACCCTTTTTACCTTACCTTCAGTTTACAACACCATTAAAATACCCACAAAAATATAATGAGAGCTGTATCATCGTTAATCATGAAGATATTTACTTCATATGAGCACGTTCGCCTGCTCGCCAAATATATCCTTTAGAATTTGGATAATAGAAAACAGTGTAATGGTTTTGAGTTGTTTTTTTCTTGACATTAAGACTCAGAAACATTCTGTCTTCAAACAAATGGGCATCGTTCCTCCCTGGAGAATGTCGATGAGCTCGAATTGCAGACAATGATTACGGGTAATAGTTTCTCTAACTCAGCCTGTGATATATTCAGTAAATTGCACCTTGAATGGGATGTTCAGGCTTCATAGAGGAAACGTGATCTTTTAAAACCCTTTACGTTGGCCTTGTAGAAATGTTTTTTCGCAGAAATAAGTTTTTATTAAAATGCCTGTTGTAAAACAGATCTAATTGTGGATTATATAGGGCTCGACTCAGTTTAAATAAAATATGTATTAAATTTTAGTTTATGTTTTATTCCATAAAATATCAATGACGACCAGTATAGTAATGTTGAAACTACCTGCATTAATTAACACTGAATTGTATTCCGTAAACTAATACATGAAAAAATAAATGGTAAGAAACTCCGAACGGACGCTCTCCCTCCATTGCTCGTAATATATGTGACACGAAATAATATACACTAACAAACCCAATCATAAATTGCGCTATACTTACCGGTACGTAAAACAATTTTTGACTCCTGGTTTTAAAATTTTATTCTTAAAAAATTAAAGTCTTCATTTGTATATTTGTATCAAAAAAAAATTTTCGATATTGGGTCCACAAGGGTCAACATTTCTTATTCAAATTTTGACTTTCGGTTAAAATTTTTGACATTTTATTAGGGGTTGCAATTTAATTACTCTTTTATAAATTTTGGCCAGTGAAAAAGGTAAATATTGACTATTTGGTCTAAAATGAGAGAGATAGATCATTGCTGTCCAAACATTTCCCCTAAGAGGTTAAAGGAAAAACATCAACCTATTGAGAGGCTTAATTATTTGCTTATTCTATGGCATTGGATAATTATTACGTTAAAATTAAAGTAGTATCTCTTTACAACTAAAGCTCACAAAATTATATTAATATACTTGCCAATATCTCCGAGACTATTGGTTTTTATAAAGAAATATTTCAAATAAAAGTCTTTTATTTTTAATAGTACTACAGTTTGGCAATGATAAGTTATTTAGTATCTCAAATAGTTGCGGAGATATGGAAATTTTCGCTTCTGCAAATTACTTTAATAGTCATTTTTATGGGAAAATGAAAATAACCATTTTATTTATAATCTTAATCAACGCCTAAATACGAATTTTAATCAAAATCTTTAGTCAATTTAAAAAAATCGATTTTTTTCTCTTTCCCCCTTTCTTAAACTATTCTTAATTCCAGGGTTAGACAGACACACAGACATATGGTATTACAAAAACCATTGTTTAGGGCTTGGGGGTCATGAAACGTTGACATCCATCAACATCTCGGGTTAGATTTTTTTTATGGTCGCAGTAATTTACCTTTAGTGTTCAAAAAGTTAAATATATATATATANAACCAACATTTTTTTAAGCTATACCGTCTATAAGTAAACACACATATATATATATATATATGTGTGTTTACTTATAGACGGTATAGCTTAAAAAAATGTTGGTTTTATAAAAATATGTTTCAAATAAAAGATTTGTATTATAAATATACCTACATATTTGCTATGATAAGTAATTTCATATCTCAAACAGTTATGGAGATATGATAAGAAATGAGAATTTACGCATCAGAATCGTCATTTTGACGAAAAATTGAGAGTAGCTATTTTGTTTTTAATATTTATTAATATTCAAAAATAAAATTTAATCAAAATTGTTAGATTCAATATTAATAAATAAAAAAATAAAATTCTCTTTCCACCCTTCAGTATACTACCCTTAATTTTATGGTTAGCTATCCAATTCCAAAAACTTAATGCTGCCACTTGTACAATTATTATAATTGTAAGGGATTGCATATTTAATAATCAAATAGCCAAAGCTATTATATTTTTTCATTGAGGATCTACTCGCATCTAGATATCATATTCTGAAAATATATAATAATATAATAGCTTTGGCTATTTGATTGTTAAATATGCGATCCCTTACAATTATAATAATTGTACAAGCGGCAGTCAACTACCGAGTTGATGGTGGCTGCGTTATCTGATTGCTAGTATTTTAATAAATCACATATTTGTAGCCGACGATTTACTCACGTCCATCATAGACTCTGCCTTAAAATATGATTGTCTAATGACCCTGGACACGGGACGATCCCTGGATAGCTCAATGGGTAGAGCATTGGCGTAATAAGTCAAAGGTCCCGGGTTCGATCCCCGTGACCAAGTGTTATTTCTCAATTTTCAGAATCTTATTAATTTTCTTATGACTTACTTTCAAGCTCATATAATCTGGTCTGTCGGTGGTGACAGGATCCAAACCACGGTGGAGGCCTGGCACTCAACACATTCACAAGTTGTGATTAATACACGTCTTATCATAGGTGAAGGAAGGGTTTGGCAATCAGATAAATCTGTGTGGGACCGAGTATTGAACCTCGGACTCCCAGTAAAAAAGTCTGAAACCTTATCCCTAGACCGCCAGGTCACCAAGTAAAAATAACCTGGGTCAATACTGTGATATAAGAATGTAAAAGTTAACACAGTACTTAAACTAGCTATAAACTCCTAGGTTTTCCAAATAAATATAATGTAATATTGGCTCAACTTATGTAAAAGGAGGGTGGAAATTAAAACAAACTTATTGCTCAGATGCATTTCGAGTATACTCCTACAATATCCGGACTACTGGGTATTTGTATGTTAAGAACAGCCTCCCTGTAATTACTTGGTTGTCATAGCAACATTTTGACTAACACTGGTAGTTGGACAGGATATTAGTGGTGGATGTAAAAGGATTAACATGAAATAAATAAAATAATATTTTATATAATTTATTAGCGCATTTATGTAGTCTTAGGTCAAACAACATCACCTGCCAGTGGAGCTCAAATACAGTTCTAAGTTAACATAAAAATAATTCATACATAAAAATATAAATATAATTATGTATAATTTGATTAAATTTTAAATCAGATAACAACGTCCACATATCAACGTTAAGATAACATTTTTTTTAAATATTTAATGCAAATAAATAAAGATAAATTATGATTTCAAGTACACCAAAATGTATTATGCTCCTAATCATTTATATTAGTAACTAAGATTGGAAAATTTCTACTCTTGAGATTTTTTAAACAAAATATTATTAGTTTAACAATTGCAGAAATATTTAAAACGAGGATTGACAAAAGTGATATATTTAAAAATATAAATGTGTTATTAAATAATTATGTATAAAAATATCTTTGGTGATGGTAGTTCAGTTTTCGTAGAATATTTCAAACCCATAGATGTTCTTGGATGGCTCTAACTAGGAAGGGATACATACATCTCATATAAAAATAGAAACCTCTCACCCATTGAGTTGGTCTTTTGTTGAAAAAAATGTATGGAAATGCATTGAAAAATAAAATTCTTCATAATACAGGTACTATTTAATAATCCTCCACACAAACATTCTAAGTCCTAGTTGGGATCCAGGGCTAACTGTTGAAAAACTAGCATTCAAATTTAACAGCATTTTGATAATATTTACTCTTGTGGTAAAATTTATAACTGTGGCTTATTGGCATCTTTAAAACGATGCCAAGATAAATAACCTTGATCAAAAATTGAATAGGACCAGATCACTTCCCTCAGGGTCAATTCAAAAACGTTCTACACTAAGGTGAAGAGATGAGCTCCTACAAAAAAAAAACTCACGAAACTATATATTCAAACTGATAATATAAAAATGGAGGGGTAAGAATAATGTAATATTTAGCACCGCGTCTTACTACCCGTTCAGGTTATACGCTTAAGTACTAATTACGCTAATGGATTAGGAATTGAGAGGGTTGAATTTAGAGGAAGTGAACCCGCATTTGCGTGGAGGGAGAGTGTAAAACCATTTAGGAAAAGCCACCCCCAGTTCAGGCTACCGAGATTCGAACCTTGATCTCCCCGTCCTCGGCGGTCAAGCTAAACACGACTAGCGCGTCAACTAGCCAACTAGCCAACTACGCCACCGAGGCGGGTTGAGGAGTAAGAAATAATAATGTAGAAGATAAAACATTTTGAAAATATAATATAAATTATAAGATATTAACTTTTTGTTTTAAAAGTGACATCATAAAATTTGAATCTCGCATTGTTTTAAAATGTCAACGAGATTCCCTCTCTCTTATTTGATCTTTATCCTCATTCTCACACGATAGTTCTCCTGTTTGCTACTAGGAGCGCCAGCTTGAACACAACAGACTATGGCGTCCGTACGGTGATACAATATTTTGTACATTTTGTCCATCTCGAATAAAATTGAAATTTATTAACTAACCTACACTAGTAAAGTATTCAATATATTGTCTATTTATACATTTAAATGTCCTCTTAAATTCATAGAGCGTTCAGATACCGTGTTTGTTACTATACATTATGGAAATAATTAATTCTTGGCTATCCACCCAAGCTCCATATGCTCGTATTTGAATAATAATTACACATAAAAATACTAGAAATCTATTAAATAGCCATGGGTAAGATCTGTTATGTCACAATTTCCGGGAGGTCCACTTGTTTCGCTAATGCCCACCCACTTCTCTGCATGCTGGATTTTGCTCGTAGCTATATGTATGTCGTTTAACTACACAACTGGTCGTGATTCTCTAAGTTAGTTACATGAAATCTGGCCTCCACCAATCAGTTCTAAAGCATAATGACCTCAGTTTTACACGGTCCTGAACTGCGAGCTCCTTAGCATCTCGAGCTAGACGTAAGACTCTAGTATTTAATCACCAGGAAAGGGTTTATTACCCCTCAAAGATCAAGTTCCAGAACAATAAACGGTAGTTGTGTATTTTTGGGGATACAAACATTATTGTTCTAACATGTGTGATAACAGGCTTACTGGGAACTGACTAATTAAACACATTGTGCATGTTTGGATTTTCTGTTATTGCTTACATATTGAACGTTGTTGTTACTGACAGTGGACAGTCTACTTCGGAAATATTTACATTATAGAACGAGTAAGAGAGTTAAGTAATCAACAAAATAATATCAAATGGAGCAAATGGAGTTATATTATTAAATTTTAAAACTACCTACAAACCTTATCAGCTCAAACTTGATAGAAAATTCAGTTATATCATACAAGTAATCTTGAGAAATGTTTTGATAAATAATATGTGTACAACATTTCAATGTGTATTTTATTACTAACATGTTGTATTTAGAAATATTATTATTTACTTTTAATTGATACGTTTAGCACACAAGGATTGATAATATTATAATCTAAGGGCTTGGAATGAGGAGTGTAGTTTAGATAAAACAATCCCACATAATCGTATGGAGAGGATGGGAAAATAGAGTGTAGTAATTCACCCTCAGCTCACGTGGCAAGGTTTCGAAACACAACTACTCCGTCATCGGTCGTCAAGTGCGATGTGTTATAATATAATCGTCACAGCTCATACATTTTTTTATATTTCTTTTCATAGTAATACCAATTTTAGTTGGTGGCTTCGGAAACCTATTAGTAACATTAATACCAGGTGGCCCCGATCTGTACTTTGATTTTGGTAGTAAACGTGGTGTTTTAGGCCTTTAGTTTTTCCTAGAATTTATCTACATAATAATAGTATTCCGCTGTTGGGAAAGGTATTTCAGGGAAATTTTTCTACCAAAGTTCTACTATAGTAGAAATCCCTCAAATTAATAATTTAAGATTTTGGCTAGTGGAGAGTGAAGGCGGTTACATATTTATACTTTGCATAACTTGTACTCATCACCAGACAGTGTTAGGGTAATAAAATCTCGCAGGCTCTGATGGGCAGGACATGAAGTGCAAATGGAATATACTAGATTCGTGTTCAATGTATTGACTGGCAAACTCAATGGGAAGACACAATTGGGAGGACCTAGACTCTGATGGGAGAATAGCATCAGAATGGATCTGAAAGAGACGGGTTGTGGTGAGTTGGCCTACTTTAGTAAGTGCGGCCACGAACTTTCGGGTTACTAATGCCGTGAGCTAGTTAGATTTTAACTTCCTTGCAAGCATTAACTCTATTATTAGATAGTATTCTGGTTGAAAACCAAGCAGGTACATAGCATTAACAAGTATGATATAATTTTATTTTAAATTATAAATTAAACATTATAGTCTCCTCGCTGTAGCCTTATTGGTGGAAATAAAGCGCATTATACAATTTTTAAGCACAGTACCTGGCAATAACCAATTTTTTAGTTTTCCCTTGCTATTTTTCCACTTACCTCCCACACAGTTCACACAAACTCCAGTTGAATCTCCCTTGGCCGTCTGTACCGTCCTGTAACGAGAACGTGAGCTGGAGTCCGGGTTGATCCTCTCTCCCTCCCCTCCCCCCGAACCTCTCTAACTCTCGGCTCGAAAAGGTGCTGAATATTCAGTTCGGTGTTCCTCTTCTCGGCAGCCCCGAACAACCCACCACTGGAGATGTCCGGATAGATAATTGAAAATGTCAGTTGTGCGGTAATCACAAACGGGATGATATTGCTATGTACCCTGGTATTTTTCTGGATACGTGGGGAGTATCACCCCCCGCATTTTAGAAAGGAGGGTATGAAACACCCCCTCTCCCACTTACAGCCCCGTATCACTATGCTATTAGTTGGATTTAGTAGATATGAACCTCAAACCATTTTGATATATTTTGAGGGTAATGGAGGGGAGTATTAAAGTCCAATTTTCATTAAAAAAAAGGGCCTTATATGACATCTAGAAAAGCTACTAGATCTACTTTCACGTATTCATACGTCAGTTCATGCTATCTTCAGCTATCACTTTTGATATATATCATCAATATTTATATAATAACACTAATAAAATATTAAAATACTATCAATTTTGGGCGTAAAATATTGTTTGTATTTTATAAAATGTTTTAAACAAGATCTTATGAATTATCAAATTCCTAGATGCATTCCATTGTATTTCTGCCCCTTTTTCATGTGTAAATATTTTATATAATAGGTAATTTTAAATATTTGTTTTTATATTCACATGAAGGCATGCTAATACAGATAACCTTAATATATTTTATTAATTATTTTGATAATTAATATGTGAGGATTCTTCAAACTCGAATACGTTTAGAAATCATTTCATTAATTTGCACATAAATTTTTTTTTTTTGATTAGTTTAAGGGGATGATATATTCTTGGAAGGGCCTGAAAAAATTGTGTATTATTTTCTTATAGGTATTCAAATATTGTCTACGGGGATAATGGACTAGGTTAGTTATTTTGTCTAAGAGTAAGTTTGTATCGACAGAGTTATTTTAAATAAGCTATTGATAGCATTACTTTGAGCTAACTGTTTTCTATAAATTTATAAAAGTACAGATTTTTCGTAAACGTAAATAAGTATATACATACAATACTTAAATTTATAAAAATTATTGAAAGATAAAAATATCTATAGAAATATAATATAAATTATATAGTTTCGATTAAAAAAGAATTGCTCTTTAAAAAAATGTAAAAACATAAATCAAATTCAAGTCGACGAATGTCTTAAAACACTGTGACAAGATGTCATGTTATAAATAGTTTTTTTAACGTGTGATATGAATTAGTTTGGCCTTATTTATTCATATTTAATATTATTTAGAGTCAATATTCTAGGGATAGGAATTCCGAAATGATATATTTGGATAGTTTTATTTGATTTGTTTAGTTATATAAATAATAAGTATATAATTATGTTGACAACATTATTTGTGATATTATGCAGTTGTGTTAATGTCATCAAATGGCAAAAAATGTAATGCACTAAATTGAATTAGCTATTCAACTACAGTATGTTTGACCAATTTTATCGTGTACATAAAATATCATTAATTTAAATAATGATTATATAAGAATAAAAACTTGTTACGTAGTTGGTTGCATAAATTCTTGATATTTAACAGCATAAATGAACAAGTAATATTTCAATTTCAAAATGATTATTTTAGTTACTAACATACACATCAGTACTTCTTTTAGTGCATTGTAAATGCTTGCAGTTGGTATTCGTACCCTAAAATTTAACAACGGTAAGGTATGAACCAGGGATGCATAAATAACATTTACGCGCCCTTGCCTTCAAACCTTGGCTGATCTTCTGTCCCCTAACTTGTTGAATATTCAATTGGAAGGTGGTACAACCCTCGTATTATCGTGTCACAGCCACAACCCCCTCCATTCTACCCCCTGAAACCTCCGTGACCAACCCTTGAATAATTGAAAACAACGCCTAAACTTTAACAAACCCATCCGAAACTCAAACAGATGCACCTCTCAACCCTTGAACCCTTGACCGAAAACTCTTATTTAATGCAAAAGTGTTGTTTTCATCCTGAAAAAAAAAGATACTCAACCTACTTTTGGGCTAAGCGACCCTTTTCAAACTTCAAACGTTTAAAAAAACATGAGTCCACTTTTCTTTTCTTTTTTTCTCTCAAATTGATTTCACCGTCAAATTTCACCGCAAGTGTTTTAAAAATGTATAAAGAAATGCTGTTGCTTTCCCCAAAGGATGGGTAAAATGTTCAGTGGTTTTCTTGTTCGCCGGTACAGGGTAAAGGGTTAAGTGCATCTAGGAAAAAAATTAACACTCGGGGAATTCTTAATAAAATATGCATAAGGATTTAAAATTTGTTTGAGAAAATCTCTACCCTTTTTTTTTTATTTTTTCTAGGTCATAAGTTCTGAAATTAAAAATAGCTAACTTAATATTTATTATAAATTATAATTGTAATATTATTTTAATAACCGATTTTTAAACCTTATTTTTAACTAATAAAATACAAAGTAGAACCATAACTGTGTCTGATTGCGTCAACTTCAAACGTTTGACCTAGTTGTTGGCTACTAAGAAAACTTGAAATAAATGTATTCACCCACAGAACATCTAGAGATGTGTATATTCCTGTAAACCAAGTCTTACTTCTAGCTATTCAAATATTTACACCAATGGAAACATTGTTAAAATTTAGAGCATATGTATTCAAATTTGATTGGTTAGGGAGTGGGAAATGATTTAAAACAAACCTTCTAAGAACGCCCGGTTGGGATTCCAACCTTGACCTCCCCCCGTCAATGGAAAATCAGGCTCTATGATACTGTAATTTTAGTACGTGTTCCCACCTATACAATTTATATGGGTGGCCAGTTTATAAAAAATGTATCTCATAACACTCCTTTATATATTTACTCAAATCAGAAACTGACTTTTTGATCCACCTTCACTTTACTTTATTCTTATGTCAACAATCTGAAGATTGTTTGGATGTTATCTTTTTCCATCCGACGCTAGGTATTCACTCATCCCTTCGGCTTGTTAGTGCTACCCACACTATCTGGTAGTGATCTCATGCAGTAGAGGAGTTTAGGAGGCGTGGTGGCTCCCCATTTTCTTCCACACCGAATTTCTACGAGTGAGAGCCAAAGGTCCTACCAATTTTGCCTGGAATGGTATTTTCACATACCTTCAAGGGCTATTTTATATTCCACAATCGAAATGGGACCGACGGCTTTACTTCCTTACCAAAGGAAGTTGGACTACTACGGACTTATATCGCTCAAGAAAAATCCGTCTACCTCAGATGGGTTTCAAACCACAGAGTTAATACTTGAAAATATAATATAGAAAATATTTTTAAAAAATTAGATAAGAATCTTTCAGTATCATTAAGTCAAATTTAAATGTAGAAAATAAAGTTTCTTCGTTTTTATATGAAACAATTTTGGTTAGAGCAAAATAGATTTGTTGGCGTTTTTTCAATTATAAATTCAATGACAAAGAACATGCGTTACCGTAATATTGTTGTGACATCGAAGCCCTTTGTTATACTTCAGTCATTTTTTGGTATTGGTGGTACATGCGCAAATTAAATTCTCACAAATGAGTGGGAAAATGCCAAAACCCTTTTGTTTGAACTTAAGTTTCTGCAATTTGTATTGAATTTAATTTATTCATTATGCATTTATTTATATTAATGTTGCAATTGTAGGTTAAAATATGTAGACCTATATTTTTATTCTTTAACTTTTAATTATAAATCAAAGAGATGAAGGGATTTAAGTTCTAAACTTATAAATTATATCAAAAACCAATTTTACACAATTAATGTGTCAGTTATTGAATTACTTGTACCTTTATTCTTTTAAATTTATTTTATAAACATTATTCTATGAAATGAATAAATTAATTTTAATATAATTTTGAAAAAATTACCTGAACAAGGCTGTACTATTAATTTAATTTACATTCTTGGCAATGTAGTCTTGGGAAAGCGGTTGTACTGTTGTACTAAAATACTATATATAAATTTAATTGTGTTCTTTGTGTCTTAGTTTATGGACCGTCCAGGCCAACTACACATTTATACTAAAATGATAGATTTGACTAAGATAAAATTGAAAACAAGTTTAACAGCGTTTGCTTGGAGGAATAGTCGAAAATCAGTTAGTAATAAACACCTAATCACATCCAGACAATATTATATTTCTGATCTAATAGCAGAAATCCAGACAAGACAAGACTTACTCTTTAGTTTCATTGCTCACTGGTGCATGTAAATTTGTTTGATAGTTTGCAGTGACCTGGTGGTCTAGGGGTAAGGTGTCAAGACTTCTGTGCTGAAGGTCCGGAGTTCAATCCTCGGTCCCGGTACAGATTTATCTGTTTGCCAAACCCTTCCTTCACCTCTGACAAGACGTGTATTAATCACAACTTGTGAATGTGTGGAATGCCAGGCCTCCACCGTGGTTCGGATTCCACGTTAAATTGTAGGTCCTCCATTTCATCTCACAATCACCCTACCATTACACATTAGCGTAAGTGCGTAAAACCCTAACGAGTAATAATAATAATAATAATAATAGATGCAAATTTGATAGTTTGTATTTATTTGTTGTTTCTTTAGATTGAATTTGCTTACTGACATGATGAGTCTCTACTCAATGATTGTGTATACACAGGTAAGATATTCTACTTTCTATTTTAGTGACTTGGAATGGATACTGTAATATTTTTTTAGCACCGTGTCTTACTAACCGTTTGGATTATACGCTTAAGTACTAATTACGCTAATGGATTAGGAATTGGGAGGGTTGAATTTAGAGGAAGTAAACCCGCATTTGCGTGGAGGGAGAGTGGAAAACCATTTAGGAAAAACCACCCCCAGTTCACCCGACCGAGATTTGAACCTCTACCTCCCCGTCCTCGGCGGTCGAGCTCAACACGATTAGCGCGTTAGCCAACTACGCCACCGAGGCGGGTGAATGGATACTGTACGAAGGACGTTAAAAGCATAAAAGTTATGGAGGAGGAAGCATATGGAAGGGTGAAGGTATTACTGATAGTTGAAAGAATCTAGATTTAGTTAAGAAAGAGGTTTTTCAAACTGTTTCATGTGGGGTGTGGTGACATAAGGATCTGAGACGTGGACAATCAGAAAGAGGGAACAAAGGTATTTGGAGGGTTTTGAAATGTGGTTGTGGAGAAGAGTGGGGAAGGTGAAATGAGGAAGTGTTGAGGAGGGCAGAAGAGAAAAGGAGTTTGATAATGATGATAACGAAAAGAAAAACATCTTGGTTGGGCCACACAAACTACCTAGGGATTGTTTAATGAAGCTGATCAGGGAAGGGTAGATGGAGGGAAAATGAAGAAGAGTAAGAAGAAGGATTGGAATGCTAACAGATATTAGGAAAGGCAGAAGCTACAAAAGTATGAAAAAGATATTCAGGACCCAAGAAAATGGAAGATACCTGTCTCAGGACAGAATCACAGAAGAAGAAGAACAAGGTAATCGTCCAAATTGTTCCCATACGAGATATCCACACAAACTGTTTAGTTGTAAACTGTGTAGGTGAGTTGCAGTCAAATCTTGAAATTGTGTAACGAGTTGCGGCCCAGCTTTTGGAGAGACACGTATGAATTGCGGCCCACTCACTTGAGAGAGAGGTATGAGTTGCGTCCACCTAATTAGCAGTGTGCTTTCTATCACGCTATCCTAAATTTCAGATAGAAACTATCATCGTCTCGTGTAGACATCCCTCTTAATAGCTAAACTTCATCATTTTCATGTCGATCATTTGTTTTGGCAAAAATTTGAAGGTTTGTTAGGTTAGGTTGGGTTAGGTAAATAGTCTGGGCCGCAATTCGTACGTGGCTCTAAAAATGTGGGGCCGCAATTCAACTGTTTCTTTAGAAATAAACAACTCGTGTGGCTGCAACTCCCCTGCAGCCGTTGTAAAGATGTGGTTTGAATCTTGAATCTTATATCCAAACTACCGCTGATTTATCACACTAACTATCCAAACTACCGCTGATTTATCACACTAACTATCCAAACTGAACGAATTAGACACCCATTTTATAACTAATGTATTCTGATATTTTTTTAATCTTCCCCAGTATTCTCATTGAAAACAAACCTTGTTCCTGTGAGTTAATTGTACAGGTGGGGTCGAAAGAACTAGACGATTGGTAACTTGAAAATTAACACTTCAATTAAAAACTAAATATTCACTAGCTAAATAAAAGCAAACTACATACTACACTTTTTCCCTTTTTGAAGAAAATGTCACTCAGGTGAGCTCCAGCGGACGTCAGGAAAACTTCAACACGTTTTCGATCACATTCCTAAGCATAAATCCGATAATTGTTTCCGCCCCACCTTGTATAATTATACATGTGAGGTTGGAAAGAATGTGAGCTTCTTGGAGGAAAAAACAATATTTTGGTTGGAACATCTTTGTGATAAAACGATGTCTTCTTTTAAAAATGTCCATGGATTAGGTAAATATTAAATATGGGTCAGTACCAGTTTTTTTTCGATACTCGATACCGATACCGTCTTTTTCTCACAATACCCGATACCGATGCTAAAGTCGATACCAACCGATTATATAGGATTAACCACACCGACATTTTATTAATATAATCTAATTTATGCACTATGTTAAGATAAGACACATAAATTACCATACTACAATCATTAGCACTACTAGATACTTGAAGATGCCTTACCAATATTGGGCTATAACTATTAAATAATACTATTTTATACAAGTAACAAGTAAATAGAACCAAGATAAATTTCTCAAATATATATATATATATACCCTGATTTTGTTTAGAAGAACAGTAGAGAAAATCAAAACATATTTCTTTGCGGCCAACATTGATAACATTTTCTTATATTATTTGTGATATTTTATAGATATTGATAATATATACCAAAAGTAACATCTGCAGATGACATGACTTTATGTATGAATATATTAACATTGGTTTAGTAACTTTAGTAACTAACTTCTACTGTTCTTCCTACCAAAATCATACTATAGTTGGCCTTAATGTTCAAAGTTTTTTTTAACTAAACTTTCTTTCCCAATTGCAAATTTTTGTTTAGGAAAACCAACATTTTCACTTTTTTAGGATCCAGCCTGTTTCTCTTTTGGTCCCAGATCAGACCTGCTGTGCTGAATAGCCTCTCGGAGAAAACACTGGCAGGGGGAACACACAAATACTTTATTGCAAGCTGTCTCAGATTTGGGTAAATGAATCGGTCTTTCCAGTAACTGAAAATATTGGCACTTGGTGGCAGCACGGGTTCGATTACAAAAGTTGTAACTTCCTCTCCTGCATTTGTTGTGTCAGTTGATGGGGCGGTTTTCAGCTAGTGATGGGCACAATCGAGTAATTCTAAGAATCGAGTAATTACTCGATTCTCTTTAAAAAGAATCGAGTAATCGAGTAAAATTACTCGAGTAATTTTTAGCAAATCATCTACTCGAATCGCCCCGTGGCAATCGGTTGGACAATATTACTCGGGAGTCTTGCAATGGAATTCGATACTAATAACAAGTCCATAATCTCTTCCTGTAGAAGGCACTCGACACTGACCTCCATCCCGTTATTTTCATGTTTCACTTTACATCTACAGTCAATATGAAAGTATGCGTTTTAAGAAATGTCTCACAAATAAAAATTGTTTTGTGCTCTTTTTAATAAAATAAACTTTTCTTTAAACGTTCATGTTAAAGAAATTGATAATAATTGTACCTTTTTAAAAGTGAAAATAATTGTTTTTTTTGTTTTGTATCTTACTCTAATTAGTTTCAATTCATAAATAATCATATTTTACTAAGGAGAAATTAAAATAATTAAGAAAGACAATATCTAGTTTCATCAATGCGATTGTGAAAATAAGACTGCCGAGGTGCCGAGTAAAAAGAATCGAGTAACTTTCATCGAGTACTTTTGAAAAGAATCGGAAATGTGATACGCTTAGCTGGTAGCATGCTTTTCGATTGTGTACTTTACATCTGCGAGTAATTTGTATTGAGAATGCATGTGCAACGTTTAAACCATAAAGGGTCATTTTTGCGTGGCAGCGGAAACTGTTGATGAAAAATGAGCTCTAAGGGAATATACCTTTTAAATGGAAATAGCGTGGTAAACAGTCTAGCCAATAAGGTCGATTCTTACTTCTCTGGTAATAAAAGAGAGAATAAAAGAATAACATGGTCCGAGTAAAGTTACTCAAGTAATCCCGGAAGAATCGAGTACTCCCGATTACACAACACAATCGAGTTACTCGATTATTTTTACTCGATTGTGCCCATCACTATTTTCAGCAGCCGAGTACTAGCTACTATGCCAATTCTACACCACCGCCGCGGCCGCAGTTTTTGATGGATTATAGACAAGCTTTTTTTTTCCTTATTGTACCATGCCAATTAAGTGTGTCGACACTACAATCCCTATTTTTTACTTCCGTGGCTTAGTAAACATATTTTAAATCAATTTCATTGCGATTTATTCTATTTTTACAAGTATTTAAAGAGATATTTCTATTTATTCGATACTCGATGCTACTTTTAACTACCCACTCGATACCATCGATAACCCCAAGTGTCGATGGTATCGAGGTATTGTGAAATGAATCGACTCATCCCTAGTATATAACACGGAAGATTGTAAAATTTTAAATACATAAGTTTAATAAAGTAAATTACACTTGTGTAAAAGTCAATACTAATCACTAGTGCAGAGTTGAATGTGATTTCCATCAGCCGTTATGCAGAAATTAAAATTTTATGAAATAATCAAAAATGGAAAAATTGACACGTATAGGCTATTATTTTTGGATCAAATTAATGAGTGAGATTGTACCAAAATCTTTTACTCAAAACATCCACGTTGTCAACAATTAGAAAATTATTACTACTTCTTCTATTTTGTTATTTAAATGAAATATTATTTAAAAATTATAAACCTCACATTAACTTTTTTCACTAAATTTTTTAATGCCATTGATTAGCCGATATTTGATCCGTGAAGAACAGGTGAAATTGATATCATTTTTATTTTTTATTGATTGACTATTAATATTTAGAAATTATGATATTTTTATTTTATTATTTATGGAAATACTAACCATTTGTATAGACGAGCACTCATAGGTAGGATTTTATTGGAGTTGGAAAATAATGACAACATAATTACAAAAACAATAATCCACATCTACTTGTCTTTAATTATTTTTATTTGTATCCCTGTTCCAATAAACAATAATATCCTTGTTCGTTGAGTTTATTTTAACACAGTTGTCGCCATTTATTTTATGCTAGGTACAGTAGATCCATGACTTCTTTGATGCTGACTGACAGCTCACAGCTGACAGCTGATGGCTTTGAAAAGTGACCAGACCAAATTATGTATCCCTACGCCGAACCATATGATCTGCAAAAACATGTGTTTAGCAACTGTCACTTCTGACAGTCAAAATTTAGGTAAATACCTAAATGTTGACTGTCAAAATTCAGCTGTGAGCTGTCAGTCAGCACCAAAGAAGTCATGGGGCTACTGTATTGTATTGTACTGTACATTGTTAGATTGTCGGTCCATCGTTGGTAATCACTTCGTTGGTTGTTACTGTTGTGTTTGATTATGGTAAGTCCACGTCCTATATTGTTGCCTTACCATGAAACCAAAATCTTTCGGGGCTTGTTTTTTATTTCCACTCCGACACATAATAGTATAGGCACCGCACCCTGTCCGGAAGAGAATACATTGTCGGTTGTTATTTATTGTACTCACTCATCAGTTAGACTGTTGATATCTTTGCAAGACTATCGTTGAGCCAATTTTAAACTGAATCCTCCTTAGCCGGTAAGAGAACAAAGTGAATATATAAAATTTTTATTTCAAGAATCATCGAATATTGAGTACTTGTCCTAAATTTTGTATGGTGGCATTTGCATTATTAATAAAATATTTCAATGTGGGTACTTTGAAACAATGGGAGATTTGGCCCAGGCTGGTTAACAGCTGCAAGCATACAAAACTGGAGAGACGGAAGAAATCTATCCTATGAGTAGTAGAATAATCTTAAATCATATTCAAAAATAAGAAAAAAAAATATCTTATTGCCACCAGGCCACTTATGGCTTATTAAAACAGATAATATTCAATAATATTCTAGTTTTATGAATTATTAATGATAATTAAAATTATTATTGAATTAAATTATTTGTGCTATAATTTAATTAATAAGTTTTCAAAGTGGTCATTTCCAACCTCCCTCCCCTCAGAGTTATTTAACCACGTGACCAACAACTGACCAAACATAGGAAATAACACCTAAGCAATAAAAAATTGACCTAATTAATTATTTTGGTAATAATTAAAATTGATATATTTTTTTTAAATGTACATTCACTGGGGATAGAATTAGAATTATTTTAAGTCATTTAACTCTACTATTTCGTGATAAAATAATATTACCCGCTTCAGTGGCCGCATGGTAAAAGTCGCCACCCTCGCAATAGAATAGAGAGCTGAATACGGGGAGATCGTGTTTCGATCCCGGTCGGTTGTACTGAGGGAACTTTTCCTCCAAATGGTTTTCACCCTCCCCCACGCAAATTAGGGTATATGTCTTTCATTCAACCTTTCTAATCCCAAACAAAATAGTTTAATTGGTACCTATGCGTATAACCTGAAAGGGTAGTAAGACGTGGTTATAAAATCAGTTATCTCTCTCACACTTCTCCTAAAGGTCATTGAGTTGAAGAAGAATACTCACAAAAGTATGCTCATTAATGTTACAGTACAAATACATTATTTAGGTTTAGTTTGAAATGTACCTCTATTTAGTTTGATTAAATACAAACTTCTAACATAAACCTTTTATTTTTAAAGAGGATGAGTCATAGCAATTATCTCTCTCTCTCTTTCTGTTTTATTATATAGTAAGAAAAATTCTCTTGTGAATAATTCTCCATGCCGAAATCCCAATTATATACACCGCAGGACCATGGCACACCGTCCACAAAGTATATTATG
The DNA here is from genome assembly GCA_902151455.1 of Timema bartmani. Taxonomy (NCBI): domain Eukaryota; kingdom Metazoa; phylum Arthropoda; class Insecta; order Phasmatodea; family Timematidae; genus Timema; species Timema bartmani. The sequence continues at coordinate 43,668 of CABFWB010000957.1, forward strand.
TTGTTGGTTTTTGTTTGTTTTGTTTTGTTTATCGTTTTATTTTGAGGTTTTAATTAAAGTACTAATCCCTGGTAACTTTTAAAAATATGGGTTTACGCTGTTCAAAAAAAAAACGTGTTAAATCCGTTGTTTCTTGAGCCAGTATATTTTTCATTTGAGTAAAATGCTATATATATGCGTTGGCAAATGTACTGTCTGATTTAAATATGAAGGACCTTTTTTGACAGTTATTTAATTTATCAAATCAATTTTCATATATGTATCCGGAAGGTCATATTATCTGATACTGTTACTTTATATATGTAATTTATTATTAATATTATTATTTGAAGTATATTTAACGATAGCCATATTAACCGATTGATTACACCATTACACGGCTTATTTACTATCTTAAATGTAGTACAGGGAATTGAAATGAAGCTCACATTTACTATTATTATTATTATTATTATTACTATCATCATCATCATCATCATAATAATAATAGGTATTTACACAACCCTTTCCAAACTCATTTTGTGTAGTGACAGATGAGCTACAAACTAGATTAATTTTCAAACAGACACAGCACCTATTCCCCTTACCACTAATTCATCAGTGTGGAAGGAACCAAACAAAAAATCTCTCATTGTATGTGTGTATACATATATATATATATATATGCACGT
>CABFWB010000957.1:50236-63534 GCA_902151455.1 Timema bartmani
TTTAATTTGACATAATTTTTTATTTATAATAAATTAAAAACAAACAAATTTCAAATAAATATTTGCAAAAGCTATCAAAAAGACCAAACCGGTGGGCACTTGGTCTAAATTACAGGCTCATTTGTTGTGGTTTGCCAATGCTGTGGAGATCGGGGTTTGAATCTTGGTCGGTTGTACCCAAAAATATATTTCCTAATTTTGTTTTCACTTTTCCTTCAAGGGAAATCTGGTGTACCTCTTCTAAATAATAATTTGATCACCCCTGCAACATTAGCGTGTTTATTATATTATATACGTAAAACTTAAACAGGTAAAAAAAAATTATCTATAAAGTAAACAAATTTGTTCTCATTAAGGAACTTACAAAGTCTATTGTTTCAAAAGAAAATATTTCATATATACTTAAGATTGAGAAGATAAATACAATATTCCCCTTAAAACATAACACTATATTGATTTGTTTTAACAAAATTTTAATCGGTTTCAAATTAATGTTTAATTCGATTAAACGTGAAAATGAGTCTCATTTGCTCCACAAGCATCCTAGGAAAATGTAAGAGGTAATCCTAATCCAGACATGATTAGTTTATTTTTTAATACGACGTAATAATGAATGTTCCAAACTACCATTAATACAGGAATCGTAAATTCAAAACAAATTAAACAAAGATGGGAATTAACTGCCCTAAATATGTAAATTACGAGCAAACAATATGATTTTTGAACTTTGGTAAGGAGAAAATACACATTTCATTCCGATAAAAAATAAGATTGTATTAAAGTTAAAACTTATATCATTTTAAATTTAAAGTAACTTAATTATTATATATATATTATATTTTCCCAATTTTAAATTTTTCGTTGTTGTCTTTTTGTACGACTTTTTTTTTGAACATAAACTCTTTTAAATCATTAATTTTACCTTCCGATTTAAAAATGGATCCAATACTCTTTAGTAACCTAAGTATACATTTTCTTTTAATGTAAAATTCTATTTTTTTATTTTTACAATTCCTATAACCTTTCTTTCTTCCCTTTTTACTTCTTTCTACTACTTTTCTAATAGGCTACTAAAGAATATAAAACTAGTTACTTTTAGACCAGATAGATTACCCTCGGGCTTCAGTTTGTATCCGAACCCCATTGTTGACGGGAGTTCTACTGGAAGTAGTACGCATGCGCGGGCTGTCGTATGTGTTTCAATGCCTCACAATCCTTAGTGTGTGTGTCTTTTTTTTTTTTTTTTTTTGAAACAAAAANTTTTCGAAACATAAAGCCACCTTTCATCGACTGGTCCGCAAGGGACGTAGCCGCCGCAAGGTAGGCCTACAGTTGGTTACCTCTATAAGAAGCTTATTTCCTGTGATGTCATTCTTGTCGATCCAAAGAGCTTGGGGCCCCCTCTTACGTTCTGGGAATTTATGTATTGTATTGTACGCATTAATTCATTTGAAGTCGAATTGAAAAATGTTCGTCTAACAGAGCAGATGATGGGAAGTTGGTTGTATCGAGTCGGTTCGTTATCGCGAATCGTTACTTCAACAATGGTATTGGTAAAATTTAACGAAGTGTTACTTTTGTACTATGTGTATTGTTGGAAGTTCGTTAAATTCTACGATGTGAAGGATATAAAAAGAAAGGGATAGAGATTTGGAAGGGGACTGCCATTACGAGTCTGGAAAACTAATTTTCTGTTCAGCTTGGTTGTCCAATGGAGGTTTTGTAGATTGAAATTTGTTCAATATCCTCTTTTTGTAACCATTATTGGCTAAATTTTGCGAGATGAATATGCAATAGCGAGGCTTAGTAGAGGGTAATAACGTTGCGATTTCATGTCTTATGAGTTATGAAAAATGTGAGATACAATATTTGTAGAATGTAGGCTATGTCTCTAAAATTTAAAAATATTTATTTTTAATTATAATTTGAACTTTGATAATACATAATCTTTTTTTAAAAGGTATAAACAGTATTTTGATTTGTTTTATGGTATTATTTTTAACTTTATTACTTTTATTTCTTATAAAGTACTTTGTACCCATATTCATATATGCAACATAAACGTGGACAATTAATGTAGAATAGATTAGTAAAGGGGAGGACATGGAAATTAAGTTTGTGAGGAGAATGTTAGCTGTCACTAGGAGAAACAAGATTAGGAATGAAGTTATCTGGGAAAGAGTAGGAGTACAGGGAGTACATGAGATAGTGGAGGAAGCAAAACTGAGATGGTATGGACATGTAATGAGGATGTTGGAGTACATGAGATAGTAGAGGAAGCAAAACTGAGATGGTATGGGCATGTAATGAGAATGGAGAAGGAGAGGATGCTGAAGAAAATGTTGGAAATGAGGTATGTGGGAAAAAGATTGCAAGGGGGGCTAAGAAAGAGATTGAAGGATCAAATAACAGAAATTGTGCAAGTGAGAGAGTAAGAATAGAAGAAATTAAAGGAGGAAGAATGGTGAAAGGATAGAGAAAGATGGAGGCCGTCTACTAAACTCGCCCAGCCACAGGCTGGAAACAGTTGATGATGATGGTGATAAACTTGTTTTACTGCTAAGTCGGGTTATAAGCTTATGTACTAATTACGCTAGTGGGTTAGGGATGAGGAAGGTTGAATTTAGAGGTAGTGTACATGCATTTGCGTGGAGGGAGAGAGAGATAGAGAGGGTGAATCCATTTGAGAAAAATAGCCCTCAGCACACCCGACCGGGATCGAATAACGATCTCCCCGTCATAGGTTGTATAGTATATTGCAAGAGTCGCGCCTTAGACCATGCAGCCACCGAGGCAGCTTATGTTTAACTAGTCGTTGGATGTGATAGGGATGAGAACGTAATACTTTTAGCGGAAATGTACGCGCATTCACGTTTAAATAGAGAGACATTATTAAGGATATTCCTCCCTCAACACACCTGGACAAGATTCAAACCCTGACCTCTCCCTCACCATCAAACTTGAATAGAAGAATTTGAAATTTATTCCGCGTACCCACCGATGTGAGTTACGCTCTCAATAGGAGCAAAACCATTTCAGATTAATTCAGTTTGAAGTACGCGTATATGCACACAAAAAATGTGTTATTTTATTTGAGTTTAAGTTGTGTGCAGTTAAAATATTTAAGCTATCAGTAAACTCTAAACTAGATCTTACTTATCAACTTTATATATTAAATATTATGTTTTACAACCAATAAAAAATGCATTTTAAACACGTTTGAAATTTACAGCTGATAAAAATCTACATTATTTTAATTTTAATCGCAATAGACGTAACAAAAAAAGATATTATTTCACATGAGAAAATAAACTAATTTCCTAAAAATATGCACATGTAGATACTCCTTTTCGCCGGTCCCTTGGATAGAATTAAAACCTTCCTGGAGGGTAAAAAAAAAAACCTTCAGGGAAGCTTCATATTTTTTTTTACGCGTCCTAGATGATAAAATTTAATTGCATTACTTCTGGGTAGATTGTTTCATTGTTTATCCCGCCATGCTGTTTGTCGTGGCACAGCATAGGAGCTGAGCCACATCGTGACTGAGAATTGTCAACTTGTGGTTCATAAGCCAGTAGTGGCAACGTTGACATTTACATGAAATATCCTGCATCAAACAAAATATATTTTCCTTCTCCCCCACCCCATGCAAATGTGGGTACCTACCCAATAAATCTTGCCTTCCTCATCTTAATTGGTGTTAGGAAATGCGGATAGGTTGGATGAAAGTAAAAATTCTGTGAAAAAACTAAGAAACATTATTATTCTAGATTACAACCCATCATTTGTTTGCATATGTTCAATCCACCTCAGTTTTATTTATAATGAATTACATTATATATATATTTTTAGTTATACTCTATATGTAATTTAAAAAAATTTCCATCAGCTAAAAATGTTATTAAACCCTATATAATAAGATCATGAATATTTTTTATTTAATTTAAAAATGCGCTGGAAATCGAATTAAAAAGAAAGAAGAGACCACAGTGAAGGAGGTAAGAAGTTGGTCAGAATATATCAATCAAATAGACAAAAGTTTGGGGTCAAACTTTTTCATCGAAATAATTGGTTTGGTTGATATATTAGAAGTATTAAAATGTTACTAAGCCAACTCTATAAATTCAGTTAGATGAAAAATAATTTAAATTATTTTAGTTTTACAACCAATATGTTTACAAAACGTATGATAAACCATTATTAATAAAATAATCAATATTGTGATAAAATAATTATCTCTGCTATTTATAAAATCCATGTTGTGTCTGTGTACCCTTTTAGGGCTTTTTCTCCCATTTCCCGACAAGCTAAAAATTTTGTATGAAGGATATTTTTCATGCCATCTTTATGGAAAAAAATGTCCTCAACTTAAAATATTTAAGAGGGTGGACCCAAAATAGTGGACAAAAGTACAAATTGAGTCTTAAAAAGTTGAAATTCTTATAGACGCTATAATTATATAATCTTGGAGATTTTAATGATTATAAAAATCAAATTTAAATATAGTAAACCCCGAGAGGCCAAACCCCTGTAGTCAGACATTCCGGATAGTACGAACACGGTTTTTGAAAGCGAGGGGGAGATCAAATTAAGTCAAACTAACGATATTCTATTGACAACAAAGTTAAAAGAGAATTTTAATAAACAGTGGTAAAAAAAAGCTTATATAAATGTTGTGGTAAAAACAATGTGTTTTCCTATAGCTACTCTATTGTACAGTGCTGCAGAATAATATTCGGTAAATGTAAAAACTACATTACATAATACGTGTTCTATACCAATTAAAATAATGGATTTTTTTTAAAATTCATTCAACTGTAATTTAAAATTTGTTAAAAACATTCAGTCTCCCCGATGACTCTTCCGTATTCTCCCGGTTAATCCGAATGTTCTTTAATCCGAACAAGATTTGGTCCCATATTAATTAGGACAAGGCTCTAATGTAATAATTTTGAAAGTTATATATTTATCAATAAGATAACATGACAAATATAAATCTATATTAATAAAAGAATAATGATGTCTATGTTTGTACGCATGTATATATGCCCAGATAATTTTTAATACTTCTCAATGAGCTAGAAAGCTGAAATTTGATGAAATCTTAGAGAGACCACTAAATTTGAAAACTGTTAAAAAGTAAAAATAAAATAAATATATAGGACTTAATTATTTTAATTTGTCGACACGTTATTTACACTTCAAAAGCAAGGTAATCTATAACATAAATAACAAATGTAAAGTCCAAAGAGAAATTGCAGATTATAATACAATGAACCCTTTTAATAGTTTTTCTGTTGTTTCCTATTATTATGACTAAATAAAATGTGTTTTTATTACAAATAAAATTACACAAGTAACTTTCAACATGCTTACATTTACATACAAATGTGTTATGTATTCAGACAAATCTATAACTATTTTAATTAAAAGGCATTTTGAAAATGAAAGAGTGTGAAAGGACACATTTGACAGAAAGAAACTGTTTTAGTGAAAATACAATATCTTCTCAGCCAGATATTTGCTTTAATTTGGTTTATCGACCTAGTCTAAGAAACTGTGAGAAACTTTCATTGATATCTTCACGGATGACTTTTCAAGGAAATTGATGTTTTGACTGTGAAAATTTGGTTCTCCGAAATGAAAAAAAATTAAAATCACCCTACAAGTTAGAAATTGGGGAAGACTTTATCCAGAGAAAGCCTCCACATAATCTTCCAGAAATCATCCATGATATGTCTGACATAAAAATAAGAGGAAGAAAAAGTCCGCAGAAGCATGGATTTGACGTTGATCGAAGAACAAATACTTGAATGAGGATACAATTAAATCATTTAACTGTCATAAAAGGCCAAACTGCTAATATAAGATGAGTCAACCCTGGCTCCGAACCATGCAATAATATATGCAGTCATTCATTTTTGCAGAGTAGGCTATAATGAATAGTCATTTTCCATTTGGGAGACAATTTTTATTGTTGGGGGATGACTTCAGGTAATGTTTACCAAATATTCCGCGTACTCTTATGACAGCAATTGTCCAGACAATTATTGAATACACTTAAATTTGGAAGCAGTCTAAAATGACTGAGTCAAACAAATTGGCGGTAATTCGACAGTAACTTCCTTTATTGGCTAATACAATTGCATTTCTTAAAGCCTACATATTCGGAACTTTAGCAGAGATTGTTAAAACATGCCATAGTTATTTTGTTATCACTATGATTTGCAAAATATTTTTAATCAACATTGGAATTTTGTAGTAATTGAAACTAATAGCTTAATTTATTTTTAAGACATCAAGGCTTATAATTAAAATTTCAGTTTGGATTATTAGTTTTTAAATTGTTGTTTCTTTCGATGGGGACAAAAAATTTAATTAGAATATTTGTTGAACAAAACATAATAAAATATATAATTTGGTTATTTTAATATATTTTGTAAGGTCTAACATTCTGATTGATAGTAAATTAACCGTTAAAATTGTGACAATACTGTATCTGAAAATTAATGTGATGTATCCATAAAACTATATTTAATAATAATAATGATAAATAAAATATTGCTTCTCCAACCAAATGTTCTCAAAAATTATTTTGAATGTCTCAACTTTGTTTCATTTAACTCTCATTAAAAAAAAAATCAACATCACCCAAACTCATAAACACAAAACAAGAGACTCATTTTGAATGTTGTAATTATTGTATCACAATTTACTAAATGAAAATATAGAATGTTCTGTGATTGCTACAACTTAGATCTCTAAACTATAACAGGCGTATATATTTTTATGTAGTTTATCCATAGTTTCAAAAGAGTTTCTTCAAAAATGCCCTTTTTTTATTTCTGGAGGTAGTTCTTATTTCTAATAAAAGTCGGTGATTTATAAGTATTTTAATCTTTAACTAAACAAGATGATGGGTGATACTTTTTGAGTAGATATCGTGATTTAAAATTAGTTTCACCCTCTCACCTCAACCCCTCCCTTTCCTTTCACTCTTTTTCCTTTATTAAAAGCCGAGAAAATCCCCAAGATATTACTCAGTGCTAACTCCGTGATGTACTCGTCTGGAATATTCCTCGTCGCCGTCCTTACAATCCCACGGAACTTGTGCGGTTTCCCCCGAAAATCTCATTTCGAACGCTCGATGACAAGTTGTGCCAAGGCAGCGGGCGGTAGGGTGAAATGTGGAGATTGGAACCACCGCAGCCGCACCCTGAGAAGCAATATAACGGTCTGAGACGGCTCGCGATTAGGATAAGACTGCTTCTTGAGGAGCGGTCCTAGGAAGCTGTTTGAGAACAAACTACAGACTTCAATAAGGATGAAGTTTCCTTCCCACCACGTCAAATTAGGGAAAATTATAAATAATAAATAGCTCGGAACAATCGTACGTACTTTCTCATATATTCTATAATAGTTTGGTATAAAGTTCTCAACAGTCTGCTAACAGTAAACCACCCACTAAGGAATGTTTATCTGAGAAACAAGAACATGGTTCTATATAGCTTTTTAAACTCTCATCACACACCCAATTTACACAAAATTATTTTAGCCATTTTCTTAATATCTTTAAAGCTATAATTAAAATCATGATTTTGTCTCTAAGTAAGGCCGTATGACATATATCAATAAAGTTTGGACCAAATCAATCAAATCGTTTCGGTTGTAGCTACGAATAGGGTTAGGCATAGTTTTATTTTATTTTTTATTTGAAGTATTTGACGTTCACATTCTGAACAGACTGCATTTATTTATTTTGATTATATGAGTATACCAGAATTTCTATGAGCGCAAGCGAAAGGGGATACCTATTTTTCCGGAAAAGTTATTTTCACATGCCTTTCAGGGTTCCTTTACATGTCACAATCTGCTTTACTTCCACTCCAAAGGAAGTTGTGCTACTGATTTGTATCACCCAAGAAAAATCTATTGACTCCGGATGGGTTTGAGCCTACAAACAACTGGTCCTGAGACGAGCACTTTACTCCAAGACCACTGAGGTATATCTACTTTCAAACGGCCATCTGTAAAGTGCAAAACTCTTTTCGTTTATTTGACAATAAGATGAAGTTCAGCCAATCAAAATTGTACACACTCGTAAATATCAGTGCGTCCTTTCAGAAAGTATAAATTTATATGCGGGCTGATAAAGATGTATGAGCAGTGGAGCTCATTTTGGTGACGTATATTGACCAGAATGCACTTGGGGAGAATAGACACAAAGAGGAACTATTCTTTATCGTAGTTCTAAGGGCGTGTAATCATTTAATATATAACTTAGAGAAAATGTATCTGCATTTGCGTTTAGGTAGAAAGGAAAAATAGTGTGTAAAACACCTCTAGAACAGGGTTATAGTTTCTACCTCTATGGAACTCTTAAAACATATTAGATGAGCTTGTAGTTTGGTCTGCTGGCCCATCGCAGTGGATGATAGAATCGATTGTAACAACTTATACTTATGAGGTCATAAGGGTGATTTATATTTATAAGAAACCTTATCCGTGGATAGTAGGCCTACTTAAATTTCATTTTGTCGGGGGCAGATTACTATAAACAGGGAGACATAGATTCGAATCGCTGCCAGGTGTAATTAAGTACTTTATCCTAACAGTTTTCCCACTCTTTCCTCGCCCGCAAATGCTGGTACTCTTCCACATTAGTGTAGATATGAGAAAATTCCGGATAGCTTACAAGACGCGGAGTCCAGTAAACAAACAAAAAAGCTTCTTCCACATTATATCAGCCTAGAGTGGTTCAAACTATATTAATCACTAAATCATTATTATTAGCATCGTGTCTTACTACCCGTTCCGGTTATACGCATTTATGCTAATGTGTAGTGTTAGGGTGATTATGAGATGAAATGGAGGATCTACAGTTTAACGTGGGATCCGAACCATGGTGAAGCCCTGGCATTCCACACATTCACAAGTTGTGATTAACACACGTTTTGTCAGAGGTGAAGGAAGGGTTTGGCAAATCACTAAATCAATGCTCCACTTTTATGCTGTTATATATTAGCATTGTAGTTTCAACTATATGTATCATATGCTACGGGTAACGTTTGAACTTAGCATTATCTGAATAATATTGACTTTATCTAACACTAACCAAATTATGTGGATAGTGCTAAGTGAGAGGTGACTGAATTATGTTCACAAAGTTTATCCGAATAATATTGAAATTATTCACATACACTTGTGTAATGTAAAATTATTTGATTGAGAATAGGTTAGGTTAGGTTAGGCTAGGTTAGGTTAGTTTAGGCGAGGTTAGGTTAGGTGAGTTTAGGCTAGGTTTGGCTAGTTTAATCTATGTTAGCTTAGGTTAGTGGAGAAGAAAGCTTCAAAATTATGTATTTCGAATGTAAGTGTATTGCCACGATTAAATTCCATGTCCCAGATCGAAATAACTTTACAAAATATAATTCGTACTGAAACGTTCTTAGTTTTACAAATAGTGTTTAACGTTATCCAAATATTTCTGGCTAAATATGTTGAGATTATCCAGATAAGGCTGGAAATGAGATTAATTACGTTCTATTTCTGACTTTATCCCCTGCACTTGAATAATGTCAACATTTCTCGGATAGTCTAAACATTACCCAGATTTCGCAGAATGCATTAAACATATATACTAAATAAATAGTTATATTTTCACGTTAAACAAATATTTTCTTAATGTTTATTATAATTGGTGATTTATAATGACAGTTATTAGCCTGTTGTATTAGCGTTGAGGCTCCAGATACTGGTTTAGTTCAACTTATTTACTTTAAACATTGTAGGGTCAAACCTGGAACATTTTAACTGGCACAAATAGATATAAACTCAACTAACGACTGGAAACACTGAAGAGCTGAAATTCCATAGTAACTATAGCCGTTTTTCTAACATCATTCATTACATGGAGCAGCATTAATTAATAAAATTAAAATTTCATGCAAATTTAGGTTAAAATAGGAATTGTTTGGAATGATCATTTATTAGATTTTAAAAATATTAAATATTAATAATTCAATTAATAACTCAGGATTACTATTTTTTGCCATTGAATATTAGTCCCCCCCAAACCTTTAGTTGAACATTAGAAGATCCTGTTTAAAGTAGTTCCCATCCTAACGACTGATGTTTAAAAATGTTATACTAAGTGCAAAACACATTCTAGTTAAGTTTTTTTTATAAAACATCACCTAAAGGAACACATTCTTTTGAAATGAACTTTAACTACAAAACTTAATCCAATTCTCCCCCAGCTTGGGGATGAACTCGAACGTTCTCGAACCAAACCGCGCCAAGGGATTCCTACAAGTCAGCGTGAAGTAATCCTGGGGGGAAGTTTTTACGCCGAGCCACGACTGAGGTTTGTTTAGGAGGAGGCAAAATGGAGTGGGTTAGGTTGTGGAGGGGTGAAGGAGGAGGGAGGTTACTTCACTTGATTCAACAAACGTCACTTCAAACCCCCGCCCGCCTGAAGGTCGACGACAAAAACTTGCCAAGGTATTTCCAACTCGGGTCGGGAGGCTTGACAAACAAGCGCAACGTAGCGGTTTCATCAGAGAAACTCAACCACCCAGTTTCTCTGCTAACTGTTAATTAACTGGCAGCATGATCACATAGTTGTAATGACTGACTCAAAACTTCAAGACCTACTGATTATACCCAATATGTTTAACTTCCCACTGCAGTTTGCATTAAATATATTTAAATAGGTTTTTTCAGCACTGCAGAAATGTCTCTAAAAATTGCTGAAAATGACTCAAAATTGAGGCAAACCAAGAAACTAATACCTAAAAATCCCAAATGACCAATAATTAACTAAGAAAGACCTATAAGAAAACGTTTTCATAACCAGGAGAACATTAATATATTTTATGTGCACATCAGCTGTCTGTGATATATCAAAAAATACGATATGTCAGCACAATCTGGATATTTATCATTAACTTGGAGACTGGTTCAAATATCGGTAAATGCGAATAATGTGGAGTACAATACAACATAATATGTCTGGTCACAGGCGTTAATAGCCCAGTTTGTGTGTTAAATGCGTGTGTATACAACGATTAAAACCCTATGTGTATAACCTTAACAGGTGGTAAGGCACGGCGCCAATAATAATAATAATATTAATAATAATAAAACCCAAACTAATGAGTGAGATACGACTCTGATCAACAAGTTCCAAGTAGTTTTCACTCCTTTAACCCAAAATTTCTCTTCTGTCTTCTAACACCTACTCATTTGTTTTTCGTTTCCAAATTTAGAATTTCTCTAGTCTATATTTTCTCAACAGAATTTAATTGGTTAAGTTTAAGTCTATGAATGGTTTTTGGCTTTGGTTGGTAATCATTTTAGAGATGCTTTAAAATATGTTTACATACTTCCCCTTCGTGATAACGTAAAACTTGTGGTTTAATGGATAATTAGTTACTTAAATAAAAATTAGTCTTACTCAAGTGAAAAATAGACAAAGTAAACTTCTTGTTTGTCCAAATTAAAAGTTTTTTAATTTTTCCTGGCTTCATGTCTTGCTAACTTTTCTGGTTGTACACATATTTAATAATTATTATAGTGAGTTAGAGATGAGGAAGGTTGAATTTAGAGGAAATCGACTCGCATTTACGTGGAGAGGTAGGGGAAAACATCGGCAGTATAGTATATTGTGATAGTGACGCCTCACAACATGTGGCCACTGAAGTGGAAGCTCAAACTTTTGTGGTTTTTGTTAGAATCTACAGTTCAAAAATTTTATTTATAGACATTGTAGCTATTAAAAATCTGTAAAATTTGACAAGATAATTTTCGAGTAAATACGTTTTTCTTTTTTTTTAAACTCATGAAATTGCCGTTGAGAGAAATTTTCATGTTATAAAAGTTAGGCTTTCTCTTTGAATAATTCATTCATTACGTGGATACACTTGTATCGTCATCCTGTGTAATGTTTTACCTGGATACCTGTATATTATATATTTGGTTGACGCTGATGAACTCTAAGTATCTTATAACATTTTAATATCATCCTTTAAGTTTACTAAGCATAACCAGATAATAGACATTCAATAAAGTTAAAACTGGTCAGTTAATGTATGCAATAAAGATACCAAAACCAATTAATGTAATGTAACGAGATTTCATTAAAACGAAAGCTGCTGGTGGATGTGTTTGTCGAAGTAAAATTAAATAAAGCGAGGAGGTTCTTCCTTAAGGCAAAAAATCTCCAGTGTATCTCCATGAAAATTAAATGTAGGTACTTTGGTTATATTTTTGTTTTTAATTTAACGTAGTTCTTTTTTTTATATAAATATTACAGTTGTGGGTACCTTTCGCCATGTTCCGATTCAGGTTTAACTAAAAAATTAAAAAATTTAAAGCGTTTTAAATGGGACTGGAGGGTTGAATTTTATAGGAGCTGTTTATTTGAGATGAATTTCAATGAAAAGGATGTTGATTAAAGGGTAGGAGGGAACATTGGCCTAAACTACCCTAAGCCAATATATTATCCTTTTACGTCTGTGCATCCTCCTACGTCTATGTATTATCCACCTTTGTCGGTGTATTATCCAATAATCCAGTGTGTTAATCCCCCCACGTAATTATATTATCCACCTTCGTTAGTATATTATCTCCTATGGCAGCTTATCAATAGCCTACTTAAGAATATTATCTCCTTCAATGGCGTATTAACCCCTCCATCAATGTACTGTCCCCTAAGACAATGTATTTACCCTTGCGTCAGTGCATTATCCTCCTATGTCAGTGCATTATCTTCATACGTCAGTGCATTATTCTCCTACATTGGTGTGTAACATTGAGTTACATTTGAACTCGCCCCCATGCTAAACTTCATACTCAGCTCGCCGAAGAATCATACCACCCACCCCAAATAATATTCAATAATATTCAATAAAATTCTAAACCATTCAAAAGTACTCTTCACTATTGTAGTTCCTGTAAATTGAAACAAAGTTATAGACAATTCAAATCAATAAAATCAATTCAATAGAACTATGGAATACATTGGAATCTAAACTCACCAAATTTATCGTGTGTAGACAACGACGCGCTACACCTGGTATTAAAAGAGACTCCTTCACCGAAGTCAACACCGACTTAATCAAATAGATACTGAAGCCACGCCAAGCAATACTATCCACGTTCAACAGAATTCTACCTATCTGCACCCTGGTGGATAGTTCCACTACTACAGAAATGACGTCCGATTGAAGAATCGCTGTTCCAAAATGAATAATGGGACAATAATATCAACAGTCCACGTCATGTTCGATTCCTTC
>CABFWB010000957.1:75685-102391 GCA_902151455.1 Timema bartmani
CCCCCCCCCCGCAACTGTACCTTTAGTGGGAAGAGAATATTATGAGCCATTGAAAGGATTATTTCATTAACTAGTCCATTAAACACCCGAGAAATGGTGTCAGTCTCGTATAGTCTAGTTTGGTAGGTCATGGCTTGAATCCCCACTGGATATACTGAGGTGTTTCTTAGAATACTGGTTTCCCAGCCTCTCTCCACACGGGTATCCCTTCTTAAAACTAAGTATACCGTTATATACCTATAGCCTGAATAGGTAGTAAGACGTGCTATTAAAAAAATAGGCAGATTGTCTAATTAACTAAGAACAGAAAGGTGGAAATATAAATAAGCCCCCTCAAATATACTTTTATTGGATTGCTTAGCGTTCTATTTTTAAATACGAACGTTATGAGCTAAAAACTAGCTTGAGAATATACAAGGGAGTGTTGGAATTGCTTTTAACTTTTCATTATTTTTTTATAGGTATCTAGTTTTACTCTCTCAGTCAACAAACTTTCTTTTAAAAATAAATATTAATGGGTATTTTCCTTAATAAATGAATTGTCATAAAAAACTTTAATACCTTTATTTACGATTTACTCTTTCAATAATTAAAGCTTAGAGAAAATAATATGGTAGTATATTTTATATATCGATGAAATTTCGAGATAATCCCCTCCCCCCACTCAAGACTGTTAATTTTATAGCAAAAGTTTGTTAGTCAATATAAAATAATAGATTCCTAACAAAAAGATAAAATCAGAAAACTATTCTAAATCTTTACGCATACAAATTCTTAGAATAAAAAACTCTCAACCATTTAAAGGATGTTATAAGTCTATCCAGATAGTTTGAGCCATTCTCTAGTTATGCGGATACAGAACTAAAACAAACAAAGTTAAATACAAGTCAAAGTGAGAATATTCCTTCATTTAAAAAGTCTGTTTAAAATGTTCCATTCTCAAAAACAAGCATGGAACACACAGAACACTCTATTATACATTAACATTCAAATAAGCTTACAACTGTTACAAACCTTTATAGAAAAGTTTTGCCCTTTTTCATATGTCATATATCTATTTCATACGATTCATTTTATTTTACTGGCTATACTTTCCCTCTTGTAATCCATCTTTTTTGATTACTAAAATTTTGATCTAATTTGGTTTTGAAATATTGTACATTGATGATCAATTTATGCAATCATAAACACACAGACTCAAACTTGGGTGTTTTTAAATCATATATTTTACATTTATAGAATAAGAATATAGTAATGTTTTCTTATTTATGACTTTGTGATAATCTGTGATATATTGAAATTATTTATTGTATGAAAATCCGTCCAATGGTTCATGAGATCTTGCTTATAAAACATTTAAAGTTACTGGTTTAAATAGATAGAAAAACAATTCACGCATAAAATTTTGGTTACAAAACAGTAGCATCATCGTAAGTATTTTATTCTATAGAGATCAATTGTGTAAGATTTTCTCAGTGTAATGATTCGGTATAGGATGAATATGAAAAGAATCTTAAAGGAAAGTATCTGTTTAATCTATTGGGTATCAACTACTCCACTCATTACATTCCTCTTAAATTCGTAGAACGTTCATACGCGGTGTTTGTTTTCTATAAAATTAACGTTATAGAAATACGACATTTTTGGTTAACCATCAAAGCTCCATGTGCTCGTATTTGAATAATATTTACACTTAAAAATACTATAAAGTTATTACCAAGCAATCAGGGATGAGATCTGTTGTGTCACAGTTCTAGCTAAAATAAATGGTACGGCACACCGCACAGACTTTCTCTCTCTTTCTATAAACTCGTAAGATTTCTGAACGGAATAATGTACATTGTATCATCACCACTCCACATAANAAATACAAACTCCCTTTTCATTACTAAGTCAAGGTAACACAAAGTTACATAAAGTTAAAAATACCCAAAAGAGCACTAGATTTATCGCCAATTTAAAAGGAAAAATATAAATGTCAACTCTGTCTGAACAAAAACATATAAATATTTATGTTTTCATCATTTTTCCAACTTTCATTATTGGTTAGAAATGAATTTAGAAAGTTAGTTAGTAATTACTTCAACACATCACCTAAGTAACAAAGCTATAATATTATTATATAACATTAAAAGTAAAAAAACTGTAAGTTTGGATGCAGCTAATATTTAATATCAAGTAATTTATAAAACCTTGGTATTTTCCCTGCATTTTCATGGGTACTTATTATATGTAAAACATAGAAATATTATGCATTACACATTAAATAGTAGTTTGAATATCGATTACAAGTGTACAGTACATATATAACTTTTGGCATATATAAATTGTAAATTAAATTTTTCAAAGAGATAAAACTTAAATAAAATATACATTTAACTAGCCCTGTTTAATTCAAAATATCATTTTTCCTAATTACAAAAATAATTACTTTTGGAATTACGTTGTTAAAAAGCAGAAGCTATATGTGTAATATCACCAGTCCTGTTGGCCAAAAAATTGTACTGTCCTGCAAAAAACCGCACAATATGGTCACCCTAACTATAATCCTCATACAATGAAAAGAGAGCATAGCAGTTTTTTTCATAAAGATACATTTGACTTGGTTTTTATTGTATTATTCTTAAAATGTGAAAATTTTAATGGAATGCCACGTAAAGGGAGAAAAATAATTTGATACGAAATCTCAAAGTTACTTCTTGATGTTCAACACATACTATCTTTTATTAAAATTAAATTTGAATTTTTTATAAGGCTTATTTAATTTTCAGACTCGATCATTAAATCTATCAAAGAATACAAGCAGACTCATTTTATTTAAGGAAATAGGTTACTTAAAGCCAAAAGACGATGCACATCATACTACATGTTATACAACGATTTATATGATCCATTTATATTCAAGTCATGGCGTATTTTATATTCACCCTCATCTTCGGTAGAGTAGGGGGAGAAAAACAAAAGAAAAAAAAGTTGGAATCGATGCCTTGAGCCAAATTTGAGATGCCTATCAGTTGCACAGGGAATTCAATCTTGGAGTAATATTTCCCTCCCGCGTTAGAAGCTGTTCGGTAAAAATAAAACTGGATTCACGACACTATCAAACCCATCTGACGTTCATTTCGTGCTTATTTTGAAAAATATATAAAAAAAAAAACGGTGTTGCAGGATACCGGGCACCCCTCCCTTTATAAAACACGGAACATTTTAAAATCAATAAATTTGCCACTTTTAAAATCTGCAATACATATTTTCTGTGTTTACATTTACTAACAAAATAAAACTAAATTTTTTAAAAACAATGTTTGAAAAATTGCAATTCTTTATTATTTTCATTATTTTTATAATACTCTCCAAAAAATTATTTTAATCTAAATCAAAGTAAAGTATTTAAAGTGTAATTTCTGAACTGAATGAATATATCAGCACACGACTCATAAAGTAACTTAAATCAAGAATATACAAAACACCCAGCCCCGGACCGTTAATCCATCAGTGTGAAAGGGGAAATTCACCCAATTTGTTTTAAATTTCTCTGTCAGATGATTAGAAAATATATTCTTCCATGAAATATTTATTTGAACCTTTTCTTTTTTAACTGTTCTAAATATTTAAGTAGTTACTTTTGGATACATATTAATATTATAATGCACTATTAAAAACATATGCGCTTGTCTAACACCTTAGATGGAGTAACCACTGGTGTGTGCTAAATCTGTTTTAAACAAATAAAAATACTTTGAAAATAAAAGCGCATGCATCATAAATAAGCAGTTTGGAAACATCGTCGCAATATATTTCGTAGGTGTGAGGGTAGTTTAAGCTATGTATAGTTCAATTAGGAATTACCGTTTCTGAAAGCTACTAAAACTATCTTAAACATCAGGTCATGTAAGCTACAGCTATAACATTTGATAGATATTTTTAATACCTATAAAATATCACTAGTAATACAGTTAAATTTTGTCATAGTTGTTCGCAAAAAAGTTTGTATTTTCTAAACGGTACTTACTGCCAAAATCCTACCAAAAAATACTATAACTTACGAGTTATTTCTAGAGCGTATCTGTGAGATTTAAAACCGTTCAAATATCACTAGAAAATAATAATTGCCTGAATATAAATATATTCTTTAAAGGTTTTATGAAATAAAGATGTATTGCTTGCCTCTCTCTGAAAAGGTACAACATTCATACATTGAGATTGAAAAGATTATTATTTATTTTCTCGTTTGTAATTTTGAAAAACACTGAAATTACCATTTTTTAAACTTTTTTAAATTCAAATTTTAAAAATACACTGAATTTTTCTTACATAAATGATCAACACCAAATAGGCTAACATTTGTAAAATATATAAAAAAAGTGTTGAAAAAGCATGGTGAGTAAAAAAATTTGGTATTAATTTTCAATAATTAAAAAATTGTTAAATAAAACATTTAAAAAATTAATGGGAAGTCATTATTTAAAATAGAAAGCTAGACCTATGCCTACTTACATTTTTAGATAAATATATGTTTAGAAAATTTGTTTATCTAAACTATAGATAAATTTGAACAAGTATTAGTGTTAATAAATAGCTTGTATTAGTATAAAAACTATCATTATACCCACTTTAAAAACAATGGCTTCATTTCTGGTGGTGTAATGTATCCCAAAGTTATTTGTTGAACAATAATTTCGAATGGGAATAATTTTTCAGTAATCCTAAAATCTAATAGGTGCATTTCAATTAAAGACTCTATATTAGATCAAATATTTACTCCAATGAAAGTGCGAAACTGCTCCTCAATTGAAGATTTCACTCCAAACAACATTTTTACTATGTAATTTTTCGTTTTTTAGTAAATGCCCGTGTTCCAAAAAATCATTTTGGGGCACCGTGCTGGAATTTTTGGCCATCATGTGTTACTGAACCCTTTTGGGCTAGCGCCTACCTAGCTGAACAATTTTAGTTTTCTAGGTCTACTGGGCCTCAACAGTATTTTGACTTTAAGTTTGTGAGAACCCCTCCTTAGCCTATTTTGGGAAATTTTCTGACAACAAGTATTATTTGCAACATTTTAGCTTAGTGACTACCTGCCTGTAAAAATTTCAGCTTACTAGGTTTACTGGACTTTTAAGGTATCTTGACTTTGTTTTTCTGGAAAATCTTTCCTCACATTTTGGGGGGCCCTAGGAAAGTTTCGTCCTACACCCTTTTGGATTAGGGGCTGTCTACAAAATTTTTGCTTCCTAGTTATTCTAGGATTGGAGATCCTTTGGCTGGACAGAGTAACTGGCTATTTTTTTAGTGGAGATCATCATGGCAAAGTGTTCCCCTACATAATAATGGTATTTTAATTCAATAACAAAACAAACAAATTAAAGCTCAATTTGTTTTAATATTTTTATTGGTAAACTGGAATAAATGCTGTAAAGGAACGTAAGACTCGGAATATACAAAACAATAGTCTATGGTTTGAAACGTGGTATCTCACCTTATATGACAGATATAAATTTAGGGTGCTCGAAAACAATGTGCTAAGGAAGATATTTGATCCCAAAGGGAAGAAAATATCAGAGGTTACATAATGATCAGTTACATACCCTGTACTCATCACAGGACATTGTTAAGTAATCAAGTCTCATAGATTATGGTAGGCAGAACATGCAGCACGAATAAAATAATTTAGAACCATGTTCACGTTATTGACTCGCAAACCCAATAGTAAGAGACTATTTGGAAGACCTAGACGTAGATAGGAGGATAGAATTAGAATGGACTTTAAAGAGATAGGGTGTAATAAGTTGGACTGGATAGATATACCTCAAGATAGGGACAGGGTATAATGAGTTTTACTGGATGGAGCTAGCTCAAGACAGGGATGGGGTGTAATTAGGTGGACTGGCTATAACTAGCTCAAGACAGGGATAAGGTGTAATAAAGTGTACTGGATAGCTAGCTAAAGATAATAATAGGTGGCGTACTTTTATAAGTGTGGTAATTAACTTTCCAGTTCCTAACACCATAAATTAAGTAATTAAGTAATTATAATAGGCTAAATGCATGAACTGACTATAATTTAATGTTTATACGGTAAGCAAATGAAACATAGATCTTACAAATCTAATTAATTTTGAACGAGATCTTATGCTTCATGAGTCATAAATTCTCACAACATAATATTAATTACAATAAATCTAAAAATGTTAATAATCATTACACTTAATTTACTTTCGTTTAATCTATTGAAGAATGTAAAAAATAAAGTGCTTTGATGCTATTTATGTTAATAATGCTATATTGAATATGGCTGTAACACCTGCCCTTTAATGTTAGTATACAAATAAAACAGTCAGCTGTGCTAGTTAAGCGAGACTAAACTGTTTGATGTCTTAAGATAAGTATCTCTAGTGAAATGAATGTCCTCTACCATTGCTAAATATCACTATCACATATCCAAGTGGGGGCACTTAAGGCGACATTCTCAAATGTTTTTCGGATGCACTTTGTCACAAAACTAAAACGACCGTGACGTCCTACTTTTTGGTAAACATCCCGATTACGTGACATGTTACATAGTTGAGCAAAAACAGAACAAAAACTTGACAAGTTAAACCGACAGAAATTAACGACACGACAACGAACGAAGCCACCGAGGGAATTTGGGAATTTAATGGTTTAAAGGACAGGGATTAGTCCAACTTAGCTTCTTATGGCGTTTTCTTGGTACTCCGCTTGCCCAAACAAGAAATAAATTATAAAACAATAATTTAACATCACAAATAACTTTTTTCTACCTAAATTCAAAAATATTTTAAAACAGTTCTTAAAATTCTTTCTTAAATCTAAACATTTTCCAACTAAAGTTCAAAAATAGTTTAACATACTTTATACAATAATTCTTTCTCGTGAATAAGATTTTTCTCACCTAAATTTTATAAGATTTAAAACATTTCAAACAATTATATTTTACAACTATGATTTTTTTTCAGCTAGAATTTAAGAAGATTTAAAAAATTTATAACTAATATTTTTCTAATCACAATTTAATAAGCATTGAGAAAACATAATACAACACAGGTAGTGACCCTAAGATTATTCTGATCAAAATTTACAAACATTACCGAAAAAATCATGTGATTATTTCTACAAGTACAATTTTTCTGACCAAAAATTAAGAATATTTTAAAATCATACAATTTAATCTTAAAAGTAATATGTTTCTGACAAAATTGTAAGTCAATTTTTAAACATTGTATACAATCTTATAACTAAGATTACACGTTCTATTTTAATGTTTACTTGAGAGATTGGTAGATAAACTTTGATTTGATGTTATTATTGGTATTAAAATTATTATTATTATTTATATTACTATAATCAAGAATGGCACTTGAAAATAAGTCTTATCCCTCCTTCTGTTTTTAATTGGCTATTACTAGCATAAGACAGTTTCTATTTCGTAAATTTTATCATCATTAATACGGATGAAAGTAGGTGGATTTTTGAAGAAAAAAAAATAATTACAGACACCTGCCTTTAAGGTGAGAAGTAGTCTTATTCATTCACTTTTGGTGAATATTAAACTCAAAATTTTAAAGGCAATTATTATTACAAACCAGCTTAACATAGAACAATAAATCTAATAATCCACAAACATCCAGATCTAATTCCTAATATTTAATAATTGGATATAAAGACCCGTATTAAAAATATTTATTTTCTTTGTTAGAAGTAGCCGGACATCAAATCGGAGATACTCGTCCTGTTTCAGTCTCTGTCGTATCTGGATTTTCAATAATGTGTTTATTTTTTTAAGGTGTGTAGATGTAATCATTAATAGATCATACATAGCCTTTTTCAGCTTGTTCTGAAGTACGAAATGAACGTTGAGTTTGAACAAAGAGGCAAATTCCACTTCTGTTTCTCTATGTTGACATATATTATGTATCCAGAAACGCAGGGGATGTTTCTCTCGTTTTTCTGCTTCACATAACCTGGATACAATAACACTTTACTCGTCCAACACTTGGCGGGAGTACAGAGATAACTAGGGTTGCATGCTTGCATGCAGTGGGAGTGATACATTGTGAAGCAGCAAGCAGCCGCTTGAAAGGCATGAAGAGGTGTTGAGTGGCATGCTGTGGTAAGGAAAGGCTTTCAGTGGTGCTAAGAGTCCTGTAGAGTGCTGAGAGGCGTGCTTATGAAAGGAGAGGCGTATAGTGACGCCAACAGGCATGTAGTGGCGTTCAGTAGCGTTGAGAGACATGCGGTGGTGGTTGGAGGCTTCTAGTAGCGCGAATAGGCTTGCAGCACGCTAAGAGTCGTGCAGAGGTGCGAAAAGGCGTGCAGCAGCGTTGAGTAACATGAGGCAGTGACACTAAGAAGCCTGCAGCGCGCTGAGAGGCGTGCAGTGGAGTGGAGAGGCGTGCAGCAGCGTTGAGTAACATGAGGCAGTGACACTAAGAAGCCTGCAGCGCGCTGAGAAGCGTGTAGTGGTGTGGGGAAGCGTGCAGTGGAATGGAGAGGCGTGCATCAGTGTTGAGAAGCATGCAGCGGTGCGGCGAGGCTTCGGGCTGCCCGAAGAGGCGTGCAGTGCGTGGAGAGACTTGCAGAGATGCGTAGAGGCGTGCAGCAGCGTGGAGCCTGTGTTTGCACTTATCCTGGACGGGTAGGAAGACGCAGTTGAAAATAAATGTTATTTCTAATATCAACCTAAATTTTGGTTTTTCTCATTTGTTAACACAATGAATAATTAATTAAAGTACACAATTACATTATTTTATACTCTTTCAATATTATTAAAATCAGTAACATACAAACTCACTTCGGTGGCGTGGTTATCTAACGCACTTGTTTCGTGTTGAGCAAGACTGCCGAGGACGGGGATATTGAGTTTCGAATCTCACTCAGGTGAACTGGGGGTGATTTTTCCTAAATGGTTTTCCACTCTACCTCCACGCAAATTTGAGTTCACTTCCTCTATCTTCAAACTTCCCAATTCTTAGCCCATTAGCCTCATTAGTACTTAGGTATACATCCCGAACAGGTAGTAAGACGCGGTTCTAAGTATTTTTAATAACATACACGTGTACCAATAAATATTCTAAGACATGACCTGAGCCCATTTCATCATTTAAATACCTTAATCAAAAAACAAAAATCTTTTCAAAACACAAAAGCGAAACTCATGAAAGGTTTGTGAGAATCCCGGTAGGAGATTTTCTCCAAATGAAAGAGAGTCCTCACAGTTTAAAATCTCCCCGATAATCATCGTAAACCTACTTTCCATTTAAAAAGGACAACAAACCACGACACGGAAACTTCTCTTCGACACTTTTTTTTAAAAATATAGTTACCCGTACTAGTCTCAATGTGAGGGAGTTAGAAGAAGAAAACTTTTAAGCTACCGGTACGCTCTTGGGAACTGTTACAGCAGTTAGGAAGTTTGGAGGTGTGAACCAGTCCGTATTGTTTAACAAGTTTATACGTCTAAGATTACAGAACGCTTACAACTTTTTGATGCGAACAAATAAAGTATTTAGTTGTTTTAACAAACATTATTTACCAAAAATATTAGTTACCAACTTTATTTAATCAATATAAACATTAAAATTATGCGAAGAATTTCTTTATAAAACCTTGAAATTAAATTATATAGTCTAACTGAGAAAATATACACTTTTGTGTTTTGAATATTTGAATATTAATTGTTACTAAGTTACATTATTATTTTAAATATATACGTATTTGTTGCAATTTGGACGGGTTTTGCCTTGTTCCCAATCAGGATACAACCATAAAAAGAAGTGTGGAAACTCCACCTACCTTCCTCCCTTTGCTTGGATTAAAAACTCAGCCTTCTCACTACAGGCAATACAGTTTATTGTGAGCTTGACGTTTTGGACTGCATGTTCACTGGTGATGGTAAATTAAAAACAAATACACATAAGGTTAAACTTTCTCATAAATAGCAGGATAAGATACGTTATACGGAAATTAATATTATGCAGCCTTTTTTACCACTTAGTGTTTTAGCTATGTTCTCGTTGCACCAATGTGCTAGGAGTGAAGAATATTTAATTTAGAGTAATTGTACCCAAAGTTGCATGGAGGGAGAGTGGAAAGCCATTTAGGAATAAACGCCCTCAATACACCCGAGTGGGATTCAAACCCGGATCTACCTGTCATCGGCAGTCCGTGCTATTGCAAGAGTGACACCTTAGAACATTGGACGAGCGTAGTGGGTCTACCTGATATATTTTTTAGCACACGTCTTACTACCCATTAGGACTATACACGTATGTAGTAATCACGCTAGGTTTTTTTAACCAATTATGATTGTTATATTTACTGGAAGTGTAGCCGCATTTGCGTGGAGGGAGAGTGAAAAACCATATTGGTAAAGCCACACTCAATACACCCTACCGAGATTAGAACCTCTATATCCCCGTTATCGGCAGTCTCGTCCACTGCGAGAATAGCACTTTAGACCGTTTGGCCACCGAGGCGTGTCATATAAATATTAATTACGCTAATTGGGTAGAAATGTAGAAATGAGTAAGATTGATTACATTATAAATCTGCCTGCATTTGTGTGAATTAGTTACACGAGCTCAACATTTAGACAGCGTGCTCACAGGCACGGTTAACATGAACCTTAACTCGTTTTTCAACTAAAGCCCCCAATTTGTAAGCAATGCATAAAAAATAAGAGCCATGGTTTGTATTGACATGATTAAATAGGAGAATCGGGGTGAAACATAGGACGGAACAGAAACTAATTTGTCTGATTGGAATGAGGTAGAACGTATCAGTTGGAGCTTTGGGAGCTGACTAGCGATTGGTCAGGAAGGGAACAGGGAGGGGATTATTAGAGGTTTAATGGGGCACCGTCACCCTCCCCTCCCCCCCCTATTCTCATTGAGAGTCACAATATCAAGGAAGATGAAATTACATAACAATTTATGAATAAAGTACCATTGGTGACCTGGTGGTCTAGGGGTAAGGTGTCAGACTTCTGTGCTGGAGTCCGGGGTTCAATCCTCGGTCCCGGCACAGATAGGAATGCCAGGCCTCTACCGTGGTTCGGATTCCACGTTAAACTGTAGGTCCTCCATTTCATCTCACAATCACACTACCATCACACATTAGCGTAAGTGCGTGTAACCCGAACGGGTAATAAGACGCGGTGCTAATAATAATAATAATAATAATAATAATAAAGTACCATGGTCTGTGTGGATTTACTTTTGTGTTTTTGTACAGAATATTGTGGTAACAAAATACACGTTTGTCATTTGTCTTTGGAAAAACTATCATTAAAAACATAACTAATACAAGGCTTTTATGTTGGTTGTAGTTCATCTTGTGTAATCTAATTTCCTTAAGAAAAGCCTTTAATAAAATAAAAGCATAATTTTTATGATCAACATTGTTAATATGTTCCTATGTTATTAGGTTTAATACTACATATATGGATAATATCCATCAAAAATGATAGTTGAATATCCCATGGCATGACGTATGAATACGTGAAAGTAGATAAAGTCGATTCTATTGATGTCAGATTTTATCTAGAAGCTTTTCTATGAAAGTTGGACTTTACCTTATTTTTTACGTAAAATCCCATCATAGATAAAAAGAAAGGTACCGTAAATCAAATAAATATATACATGAATCCTCTTAGACAGCTCAATACTGTTCTATTATTAACCTACTTAGGTTATCATATAAAACTTTTTAGTATATAAATGAATTTCATAACAATTTTTAGTAAAAATATTTTATAATTTATTTTATTTAGTTCTATATAATGAATTAAAAATTATAAGTACTAATTTTTTGTTCGAATATCCCCAGACATAATTTTTCTTCTACTCTATACCTCCAAAGCTATTTATTTATTTTTTGAGGTATTTAATACACACTTTCTGAACCGACTGATTATATTAGCACATGAAAATTTCTGTGAGCGAGTGCGAACTGCAAAAGAGCCTATAAATTTTTCCGCGAAAGGTATTTTCAGATATCTTCCACTAACAGCTTTATTTATCACCTGAAGAAAGTCATGCTACGAATTTTTATCGCTCAGTAAAAATCAGTTGACTCTGACTGGGTTTTAACCCTAGAACATCGTGTCATGAGGCAAGCACTTTACCCCAGGACCGCCGAGGTCAACCGTCCCAAAGCTGTTGGTGCATAACTCAGGCTGTACATATTCTATAATCTACATATAAAATTAAATATATCCCAAATAATGTACTAGAACAGTCTTGAACATTCATCCAGGTACTGCTCAAGAAGATATTTACAGTGTAACTGAGTGCTCAGTGTATTCCACAGTTCTCGCGCCAAATGATGCTGCTGATTGGTAGTGATTTGATATTCAACTCATAGCTCAGTAACTTGCTGCACTTCCCATTTTACATTACTAAACTAGTACAGTGGAACCTGACTAATTTGAACTTCCGTAATTAAAAATCGTCTTTAATTTGAATTTTTCGCCCGGCCCCGTGAAATTTTTACTAAAACAATGTTAAAAATCATGGATATTTCGAGTTTTGTTTTGATTAATTATAACTTTTCTTAAGTTGTAATGTACTGTGCAGTATTGTTTTCCTACTTCTAGTTGCGGTGCCGTGTTGTTTTATTTATGGAAACAAGGGAGGCGACGTTGGAATGCGATCAGAACCCTTCTTCACGCCCTTCCCCCTGCCCCCTCACACATTCGTCTTTGTTTACACGAACAGTTCTATAATCCGTTAGTTAAGGTCGAACCTCTTGAGTGGTTAAGTTCGCTGTTCTTAGTGATTCGGTCTTAGTGATATTCTTGTGACGTGTGAGTTTATTTTGTTTACTTTTTGTTTAGCTTTGTTTAGTTTTAATTTGTACATAATTGTACAGTAGTTTTTATTTGTGTGTGTATCGTGATGTCCTTGTTCGAGACACAATCCTATAAATAATTAACTTTGGCCTAAAAAGTAGCGGTAATAAAGGAAGTGGGAAAGGGACTTAAAAATGAAATCAGAAATTGCAAAGGCCTTCGGAATTCCCCCTAACACTCTCTCAATATTTAAAAAAACTGAGCAATTAAAATGAAAATGGACAAGATAGGAAAAATTTAAGAGGACTGGAAAACCCTTATGTGGACAACTGTGTACTGAAGTGATTCAAACATGCGCGAGACAATAAAGTCCCAGTGAGTGGCCTTCTTCTTAGAGCTAAGACTGAACATTTCGCATCTGAACTAGGAAAAACAGACTCCAAATCAATTGCAGGGTGGCTAGATGGATTCAAACAACGAAACGGAATTTGCTTCAAAGCTGTATGTGGTGCTGTTGATGTGCATTCAGCCGATAATTTAGAAGGAAGACTTGAAAGAAATGATCCAGGACATAGAATTGAAATACAATTTTTTACGTTGATGAGACGGGACTTTCTTACAAGTGTACGCCTGAAAAAACTCTTGTATTTAAATGTGTGTGGTGCAGTGGGGGAAAGCTTAATAAAGATAGAACAACACTTAGTTGGAGTAAATATGGATGGTTCTGAAATCTGCCGTTGTTGATGACTGGAAAATCGGCTAGCCCACGTTGCTTCAAAAATGTAAAATCGAAACCAGTGGAATACGATTCAGATAGAAAGCCATGGATGACAGGTTATCTGTTTAAAAAATGCCCTTTAAAAATCGACAAACCGTTTGGCAAACAAAATCGGAGAATCCTTTTATTCAATGACAATTGCACTGCTCATAACGGAGTTCTCCTTTTGGAAAATGTAAAGTTTATTTTTTCCCCACCAAATGACATCGTTTATTCAACCTATGGACCAAGAAATAATTAAGAACCTAAAACATTTCTTCAGATGATTGTTGGTTGAAAACATTCTTTCTGGAGATTTGTACTCACAGAAATTTTGCTTGACGTTTTTGGAGCTTTAAGAATGTGTGAGCAAGCGTGGGACCAAGTGAAAGGTGAGACCATTAAGAACTGTTTTAAAAAGGCTGGCTTTATCAAGAAAGAAAATGACGGAAGAACTGTGATTGAAGCTGCGCCAGCTATTGACAACTGGGAGGAAGTTACTCCTAATCCTGCTCTCTCCTATGTGGACTTCGTCAGCGTAGATGAAGATGTGGCAGTGTGTAGTGAAGTTACTGATGCGGACATCGTCACCAAGGTTCTGAACAATAACATCCAGGCTGAGGTTGGAGCATCTGATGATGAAGAGGACAATTCTTCATTAGTTCCCGAGTGTGGCAGAAGCCATGGACCATATCTAAGAGCTCCGTTGAAAGTTGCAACAATGTAAGTGATTCAATTTTCTAGCCAATAGATCAATTAGAATCATACACTATGACTAAGAGACTTAAATCAGTAAAACAGATTAAAATCTCTGACTTTTTAGAGAAATTGTGAACAGATAACGTCCAAATACGTTAAATAAAGTTTTTGAGCTTTGTTGCAAACTTAACCATGTTTATTTTTAATTCCTTTTAAGAAACTTATTTAATTAGAATTTTTTCCTGTTCCCTTCAAGTTCGAATTATCTAGGTTCCACTCTAGATATTACATCAATTGGGAGCACTATTCTGCAAGACAAAGCTGAGACCCTTACACTATAAATAATTTATCAGGTGTTTGACTTAAGACCTATACATATCTACTTTTCTAAATAACTTGTGTGTACCGAGGAAAGAAATACAGCTTAGTATGAATATTTAATATTTAAACTTTTACATTTCAAATGTTTTTACTATAATTATGTGATCAATATTCTTTAATACATTATTATTATTAAACTTCCTGTGATTCACCTGACCATTAGATTGGCCACTATGGATCACTCTTTGAAAAACATTGTATTAAATAAAAAGCTATAAATGATATATATATATATAATCATACGTACCACATAAGATGTATTTTATTCACCTCTGATTGAATACCATTGCCAAAGTGTAATCCGTATCTCCCCTTATTAAAACTCTTGATATTTATAATGACTTGATTTTTGTAAACGTTTAGCTAATCTCTGTGATTAAATTGAAGATAAGGGTGACAGGTATTTCTTTATTACCGCGTCTTACTACCTGTCAGGCTTTACGCATAATATGATAACTACTCATTTTAGGAAAGATTACCCTCAGTAGGTCCAGACGAGATTCGAACCATGATATCCCCGTCATCAGCAGGCCAATAATCCAACATGAGAATGACGTCTTAGACTGTTCAACCACTCAAGTGGGTGTAGCAGTCTTGTTTTATGGTTTTATTGGTGATACAGAGATCGGAAATCGAACCCTGAGCTATTGAAATGGGATGTTTTTGTTACATAAAAGTTTTTTTGACTTTTCTTTCTGCGCATCAGTGCATATTTCATATAATTTATAACTTCGCTTCTCCATCTCGTCAGTGTCACTATGAGGTGAGCCACAAACACAATACAAACAAAAAATAGTAATATTTTGTGTCATACGCTCCTCTACTCATGGATAAACTTAAGCTTAGGTTAGGTAAACAGAAAATGTAAATTTAAGTAGATATATTTAAGTAATGTCAGCTAAGGTTAAGTTAGTTTTTTTTTGCTGGTTCTTAAAACCCGTTCTTGCCTCTTCACCTAAGTCAACATTTAAAAAATGTATTTATCTTTCAATATTTTATGTCTAATTCAGAGTATTTTAGTTTTCAACATTTGGCTACTATTAAAATTGTTTCATTAATTAACTGAGAAATAAAAAATAAAATTTATTTTAGATTACTGAAAGGGCCTCCTGCTATAATTGAGGTTAATATGAACAGTCACGTAAACATTCCCTAAAACAAACGGTATCTGTTATATGACAATAACATATCACCCACCTCATGTAACCCAATATAGCAGCAGCCAGTGTCTAACAAGAACTCTTAGAGGATTAATCCCCTCCCCCTAAGTATCCCCTCCTCGAGGTAGAATGTACCAGACACAAGTGAGAGAAGAGGGTGGTGCTAACTTGAAACTTAATAGTTGGTTTCCTAAATGAAATGGTCTTTTAATTAATTGCTCGGTCCCACGGTTAGTTTACAATACACCGCAAAAGGTGGAATTAATTAAAGCGACCGTTTCTAGCCTGCCACCTATATCTCTTGTGTAGCTAGGGTTAGGAGGGAAGGGGGGTAAGGAGATACGACTTGGAGACTTCTTCCAGCTTTATTGCGAGACACTCTTCGTGAAGTTATTTCAGTGGAACGCACCAAACATGGGGGCGAGTGTTGTGAAAGATCATGGAAAGAGAAGAACAAGACTCGTCACTGCGTGACTTACTCCACAAAAATAATAACAATAATATTATTAGTATTAGCAACGCGTCTTAATACCCGTTCCGGTTATACGCACTTATGCTAATGTGTAATGGTAGGGTGATTGTGAGATGAAATGGAGGACCTACAGTTTAACGTGGGATCCGAACCATGGTGGATGCTTGGCATTCCGCACATTCACAAGTTGTGATTAATACACGTCTTGTCAGAGGTGAAGGAAGGATTTGGCAATCAGATAAATCTGTGCCGAGACCGAAGATTGAACCCCGGACCACCAGTACAGAGGTCTGACACCTTACCCCTAGGACGCCATGTCACCCAATAATAATATTAACCACACCAGTTCTCACGTGGTATGTAGCTATTGGTAATAAGCAGTAACCGGATTTGGCTGACATGTCCTTTTTTTAAATACAACACAACCAATGCTAAACTGCACATATATTCTGTTCATGGTCCGCTGGTTGTGGAAATCTTTTTTTATAAGTAATTTATTCGGTCACTTTTAGTTGTTTTGGATTTTTGGGTCGTATTTTCTTGGTTTTTAGGTCATTTTTGAGTCAGTTTAGGGATTTATCTTTGATATGAATATTTTATATTACTATAAATATTTTATAGATGCATAACTACTCAAAAATAATTTTTTCAACGTTCATACATTTCGGAATGAGAATATAATGTAGACAATGAACTTTGTTCCTTATTTGCTTTGATAGTTGTAAAATACACATTCCTGATGTGACACCGCAACTAAGTTGGATAGTTTTGCGTTGGAAGGTGAAGCAGGTATTTGTAAATCACTGTATTAAGGGCTTTTTAATCCATACATATGTTCTAGTTTCAATTTGTAAAGTACATGTTTGATTTAGTTATGTGTATTCTTTACGAGATTTGTTAATAATAATAGGTCAGTTTATAAATTTAAGTTCTTTTGATAATGCTTATGTGTTTTTTATTGGTAATTTTTGGATTCTTATTAGGCCATCAAGGTCCAAGGCCTGACAATAAAAAAGAATACATTTCGAAAAAGGTGGCAATCATATTTTACTCGCAATAAGTTATATAACTATCGTTAATTTCCATTTGTTGATTAAGATATTCAATGTAATGCTTAAAGTATATTATAAAGCAGTTTATAGGAGATTTTATTGGTTTAAGAAAAGAACACTTTTGTTAAATTTAACAAATTATTTTGTAAGATAACATTTCATTAAATAGAAATTAAAAATATATACAATGATATAATAAAATTGAGGTTAAAGAAATTTGATTCAAATTGAAAAAACACTACATATTATTTTGGTACAGTAGCTTAGAGTTTTAGTTGATTGGGATTGTTATTTTAATATTTTCTTTTGTAAATTTGGCATCAAGGGAGATGTGTGCATTAAAAAAAACATTTCTTATTTAATATCAATGACAGCTATATTTGATTCACAGCTTGTCTTAATACCCATCCGGACTACCTACAATAAATAACACTAGTGAAGAAGGAATGGGTGAGGTTGAAATTTAGATGAAATGAACCCTAAATAGAGTGGTGAGATGGTGATAGAACACACTTGTAAAACTATCTCTGATGCACTCGACCGGGAATCGAAGCCCAACCTCCTCGTCACAGGCAATCTAATCAAGGTTGACGCTTTAGACTTTACGAACGATGACGTGCATGTATCTATATAACCAAAGGGATGCACGGCTTGACTGTATTGTACTTGTAAATCGTTCTCTCCCACTTAGTATTCATCTAATCAGCTCACACACATTGATCAGATTACAAAGTAACGAATGGGTTCACACGGAAAACTGTGGTAATCAATCCAAGAGAATGTTTCACAAGTGCGGTGTGGTAATCTGTGCGTCTATACTTATAAAATAGTCAAATGTTGTCCATTTCTGTCAGAAAAAAATATTGTTTGTGTTTTATTCTTTAGAAAATTGGACCATACACAATACGGCTATCGCCCAATCTCCCAGTTAATTAAATATAATACATTTTGTTATTGCCTTTACCTTAAAGTTAATAGATTAAACCGCTGATGGCAAACACAGAGTCATTTTTATTTATCATTTAAAAAAAATAGTTCTCTCGTTTTTTCCCTCATTTATTTTAGGTATTTATCGTGCCTTTTTGAACCTACTGATTATATCAGAACATGACTTAACTAACGTAAATCTAGAACCGACACAACATCCAGTCCCATCACTGTGACTGGAGAAGCCCACACTTCACCGATGATATTTTGTTTTCAGCCATGACAGGAATCTAACCCCAGACCCTTATCTCAGTAGACAGACACGATTCCAGCTTAGCTAAATAACTACCCGTCTCGGTGGCGTAGTTAGTTAAAGCGCTAGTATCTTCTAGACTGCTAAGGAATGGAAGATCGAGGTTCTAATCTCGGTTCGGGTTAACTGGGGGTGGGGGGGGGAGGGGGGGCGAGGTTCCCAAATAGTTTTCTACTCTCTCTATCCACGCACATGTGGGTTCAATTCCTCTAAATTCAACCATCACGTTTCCTAACTCATTAGCGTTATTAGTACTTAAGAGTATAACCCAAACGGGTGGTAAGACGCGATGCTAAGAAAAACCTCTCTCGAGCTAAGCCGATATCTACAGTGTGCGGGTGACCTGGTGGTCTAGGGATAAGTTGTCAGAATTATGTGCTGAGGGTCCGGAGTTCAATCCTCGGTCCCGGAACAGATTTATATGATCGACAAACCCTTCCTTCACCTCTGACAAGATGTGTATTAATCACAACTTGTGAATGTGAGGAATGCCAGGCCTCCACCGTGGTTCGGATTCCACGTTAAACTGTAGGTCCTCCATTTCATCTCACAATCACCCTACCATTGCACATTAGCGTAAGTGCGTGTAACCCGAACGGGTAGTAAGACGCGGTGCTAATAATAATAATAATAATACAGTGTGTGAGAACTTGAACAAAGCCCTACTTTCCTACCGCTCCCCTGTTGATGACGCGTGTGAGTACGTTGGGTCGAGAGTCAGATAGAAATACGTGTGTTACAACACATTTATCCTCTCTTTCCGGGAATCATCTGTTTAACGCCCCCACAGCCAGTCTTATTGCCCCTACTGTCGTCCTTACGGTCGAATGGGGCACGAGGGGTTATTGCACTGAGATCAAACAACGCTGAAAAGGTATTTGTAGTTTGTAAAGCAAGGGGTGAGGTGTAAGGTGGTGGGGGCGGGAAAATTACTCGTGAAAAGATTTGACTACCTTGTAAACTTGGTAGAGGTATTTTATATTCTACTATACTCAACTGTATATTTTCTTAGAACACACATATCAAGTTCAGAATTATAATACATAAACATAACATCATAAAAACATGTTTTATGGAGCCTGCACTTGTGGGTACCTGTAAAAAGGCGTCAGTTTCATAAATATGGGAGTTCCACTCTCTTCAGTCGTATGTATTAAGGTGATATTTTGAAAAAAATATCTATTTCCATACAAGCATATGCCATCACATTTCCTAAAATATATAACTTTCTCATCCCCACATCATTTATGGAAATTCTTAAATAGCTCAAAGGGGTGTAAGATGAAAAAAAGTTTCTCATTTGGAATGATCGAAGCATGAAATGGTTAATGGAATAATATGTATGTTTGACGAAGCTTTGTAACAAAGGGTGTTTTATCACTGTGCATTTTGGAACATAGGGTGTTTCTATATGATTCTGTATTTTTTCATATAGCTAGTTACATTTTATAACAGTTAAAACAAAGGTTATTTTACTCAGTTCCAAGTATAGTCCTACAAAAATACTAAATTGCTAAAATACTTCGTTCTTTAGGTTATTGATAATAATGTTATAGGCCTATATACATATAATAGTATGGGTGGGTAAATAATACACTGCATACCTGCTGCACTGTACCTTATATACAACATTTGGTTTATCAACATATAGATGTATATTACATACGTGGGTCCACCGTGGTTGTCTAAATGGGAAACCGGTGCAATGTTGCGCTAAGAAAAACAAGATTAGTAGTAAATAAAATATTTAATGAGTAATCATGATCCAATAAATTAAGTGCACAGGGGAATTATGTACAGAATTTATTTTATATACATATTGTATTATATAAAACATAATAAAACTAAATGATTATCGTCTCAGAATATCTTGGTAGACGACATTCTTGGTAAGAATTTGTCCATTACTAGTTAGTTGTTAATCTTTCACATTCTTAACAAATAGGTGGACCCAAGAAAATGATCGTGAATGTCTGATTCCGACAAATATCTGACAAAGGAAAAAGATCGGAATGACCCTGGATTTTGTTTATTGTCATTGCGAGTACTGTTCCATAACAAACATGAATGGCGGAACAGCATCGGTAGATGTAAATTTAATGCGTGTAATAAGTACTTGCTGTCCGGTGGATGATCCTGTCAAGACAGTACACATAATGCTGATATTGTTAATCTGTTCCACTCTTATTCTTGTTCCTTTGATGATCCCTTTGGTGTAAACACCCTCCCTACACCCTCCTATCCTAGAGAGGACCAATACAGTAATAATATTTTATTTTGTGTGTGACGTCTTCAAAGTGTTCATCCTACTCAGTGACCGCCGGTAGTTACCATCACTGATCTCAGGAACACCAGGTGTCGTAGGATCTAAGGATTAAAAGGGAGGTAGTACAGGGACACAACCGGAGATTGTTGAGTGAAAAAATTGTCAGATATTTAGAGAACTGTGCAAGTGTTAAATGAGATAGATGACATAATATAATAATGGGATACGAAGTATGACATAATGATACCTACCCTCTTAAGACTAAACAATATACATACAATCTACAAGTCGTGTCCCAGACGACGAATAGTGATGTTTAGGTAATAATAAATATATGTGAGTTGAATACAGTTTAGTTTAGTTTCTGGGTGAAGTATAGTACTTATTTAAAAGATTGAAAAATATGGCAATTTAAAAATCTAGCGAAACCACGTTGGGTGCTATTTTAATATGATCATCTATAGACTCAAAGATAGATGAAAAAGTGAAACTTGTAAGAAATCAGCTTGGATTGCCTTTGTTATCTTGATAAAAGTAGGTTAATTATGGAATAAGTAGCCTTTTGAGATAATCGCCTTTTAATAAAGAATAACTGTACACGGTGTAAAGTACCTTCATCTTGCTGGTTTGGGAGGTGATACTCCCTCCACAAAAACTGCCAAGTTGAAAAGAATAAATCTTCACTACGTTCTTCACTAATGGTGGAATTATAATAATCCAGCAGCCACTTACCTAAATTGTTGGTTTTCTG
The DNA here is from genome assembly GCA_902151455.1 of Timema bartmani. Classification (NCBI taxonomy): domain Eukaryota; kingdom Metazoa; phylum Arthropoda; class Insecta; order Phasmatodea; family Timematidae; genus Timema; species Timema bartmani. The sequence continues at coordinate 97,275 of CABFWB010000957.1, forward strand.
TTGATTGCCCAGCGGGTTCACTATTGTAATACCTTTATTAAATGGTAAAACATACTCTTCATAAAAACTCAATACTGAAATCACCTCACTAAATAAATTGTGAAATTAAAATTAAATTCTCACTTTCACAAACAATTAATACGGCATTCTTGAATGAATTTTCTTTTTGAAGTCCTCGAAAATCCTTCTGGGATTGTCTTTCTCCAAACTAGATAGTCAATGACATAGTATATACTAACTTTCAATTCATTTAATGAATGGCAAAGGGTTCTTTAAACATCTTAAATGTAACAAATCTTTAATAACAATACTAATCTAACTCCCTATAAATTTATTCTATAAAGGCTGAAAGGTTCTTTAAACATCTTAAATATAACAAAACATAATTCAATAATATACGTTTATAGTAGAACGATAGAGATCGTAAATAAACAAAAGTCACTAGCAACAAAACTGACCAAACCCAATGCATTTTATGTAGCCGAGGTTCACTAACTTTATGACAGTTCTATGAATGCATTGGAAATTATTCACGAGACCATAGAGATCTTTTCCAAAACTCCTCGATGCTACGCTCGGATCAGAGAGCTACGTTGGTAAAAAAAACAGAACTTAAACATTTAAAACATAGTTACCATTAATAAAATAATCTCATTTAAAAGTGAAATAAAGACAAAAGAGCAAACCGTTTAAGAACTAAAGATTGTCAGTCGAGCGATTAAAGTGGCTATTGGCAGCCTTTCTATGAATCAATCCATCTTTTGTAGCATATTTGATTTGGTCTGAAAGCCATGTTGGTTACATTGGTAAGAGAATCAGAATTGCATTTTATTTTTTAGTCTGAGATCATGACGTAACAGACCAATTAACTATATGGTATGGAGATATTCTGTTGGATACTGGCATTCTTCTTTCACGTCATCAATCAATATGGAATTCCAATTTTAGTTTTTTCATTTTCTTGCTTGTCAACTTTGGCCAAAATTAACTTATTGAATGCTGCACAATATCCATTACGAGGTGCAAGAATTACTTGATACACGATCTCATTTTCCAATAAAGCTTGGGAAAGAAGGCTCTATACGAAATCATCAACTAAAATTATAATTGAATATATGTGATAAAGTCCATCAAATAAAATAGCATCATCATCACAGGAGTATTCCTTTGCCCAGAATATATTTCGCAAATTCATTTTCTCCTTTGTTGACATGGATATTTCTTGTCAGGAAGAGTTCTTGGACTTGATCCCAAAGTGAACTCATCTTGAGGCAGTGATCGGCGGTCTTGGCTCTTCTGCCATACGCTATCACTAGGCATATCCATTTGAATCACCAAACATACATAATACTTCCCCACCAAATGGCTTAAAGCTGTTTTCAGCCGATTTCTTGTACAGAATGTCCAGAGCTGGACGTACTTAAGATTGAATTGTACTGGCCTCATCTATAACTGTAAATAATGCTAATTTAATCAATTATCCATCTGAAATCCTGGAAGTGATTGATGAAATTGATGAACCTAGCTCCGGAATTGGGAATTTGAATTAATTTTTGCTATTTGACCATCTTCCATGAAATGCACTGAAATTTGGAAAAAAAAAAAGCAATTAGAAGACATTTTGGTTCTTTACTGTGGACATATACCATTCGAGCTCTAATGATAAATGTTTTACCACAACCAACTGGAACATCGACATAGAACAAGTTCGAATGATATAGAGATTCGATTGTTGCTACGATTCTATTAATGCCATGTCGCTGCTCTTAATTGGCGTTTGCATAAAATTGTTGAAACGTTTCAGCCTGCTGGTTGAAATTTAAGTCATCGACTGAGGCTGTTGATTGGACAGGAATAGGAAGGCCGAGTTGCACGAATGAAAACTTGTGAGCTATGAAAATTTAATAAATTTCCAGTAACTTTGCATTTTAGGCGTCATTCTGAGATAGCCCATGCTGTTGAAAGTTTTCTGACAATGATACCTTGTATTCATTCGAGAGCTCAACACTGTTGGTAGGAATGTTAAATTCATAGATTGTTCCAAAATGTTGTTAGATAAGTTTTAGTCTTGGTCCTTAACAGTTTATGTTGAGGCAAGTCTCCATTGTTAGTCACTGATCGCTATTCCTCTCACTTAAGTTGGCTCTGTTAACGTTAGACAGATAATCCCATTGAATGTTTTCCTGCCATATTAGTTTTTAGCTCCTTTGACGTGGAGTAAGAATATGTAGACGTAAATGGAATAGTTCATTGTTTGTATTGACTGTGAAGAGATGGCGATTCACTCTTCCTCGGACTCCATTTATTTCCTATCCAGGTATAACTATAGGTAATCTCTACGTAGAGTTTGTAATCTGCGAACGGATTAATTTGATTGGTTTGGAACCATTGACTTAGATTTGTAAAAAAAAATGTTTGTCAATGAGGGCCAATTCTTCATTGCTTGAAACAAACCAGACATTTTGCTTACTTTCCAGATGGCAGTCTACTCATTCAACGTGAATTGAATGCTTGTACCTCTTTTACTCCAATTTTCAGCACCTGCCTCAAATGGACAGACATATGTGTTATTGAGGAAGCCTTTGAAATCATCTTACACAATTTTGTGGTAAATATTGGCTAAATGAATAGTACAGTTATTGTATCCCTTGTAGATGTATTTGTACATTTAATTGTGACAGCTGTGCACACTTCTACATTGATATGGGCGTTGTATTTTGGGATTGTATAGTAATTGTATGAAAGGAAATATTAAATAAATGTTGTCATTTTTTACTAATGTTCGTTCGTTTACTCGGCGTCAAAAAATTGGATATTAGTTCGAATTCTCTATACTTTCATTGGAAATTTCTCTATGAAAGAATCTTGAGCATGTTCATGGTTTCAGTAATAGAGCGTTTAGGTTCATTTCTACATGGCACCAAATAATTATTTGATTTTTGAAAATATCATGCAAATTTGGGTCTGTGTCAGCCTCAGAAATCTGGCAACAAATGACATGATATATTATCTTGAGGTCTTTGGTTTCCTCGTTGGAAAACATTGTGACCATAATGTTAATTGAGTAGTTCTTTCTCCCGGAGTTATATAATTGAGCATATGTATACAGCTGTTTGACCAAACACAAAATACTTTTGAATATAGTCGATTAAGGCCTTCATCCTTTTATGGAATACTTGAGAGAGAAGGTCAAGACGGAAATGGAACATTCCCCTGGATTAAGATTTGAAGTGATTTTGGGTTATTTTGGATTACATATAAATGCAATAAATAGATCTGGTTTTCCAAATTTGCGGACAATTGTAAATTTATCCTGATACATTTTATTCATGTTGCGTGGGCTCCCAATGTATAAAGATGGAAGGATGACAATTCTGGTCACATATTGACCGTTTGCGTGGGCCCGAGTAAGAACATGGTCCATGAGGGCATTAAAAAACTCTTCCACGTCCTTAGTCTGACAACTTATATAAGTCAATGGACTTTGCAAAGTGGTCTTTAACTAATCATTAGGGTCCAGAAGGTAATGCCGGGGGAATAAACACTTCTCTTAAGGGTCCTTTAACCCACTGTCTTTATCTAACCTTTTTTGTGCTATCCTACATGCTTCTCCCCATTTTAATTTACGCGTTTTATATCCCCCTTCACTTTATCTACTACTAGTTTTATACCACTTTAACTTAAGTCATTTCACCCCTTTTAATATACTTTTCCCCTAAGTCTAATATTTGTATTCCTCTTCTTCCTCTAATATTTTATTCTTCTTCCTTTACCAGTATATTGTTTTATGTGCTTTATTTCTAATTTCATTCTTGCTATCCCTTTACTTTCTATACACATCATCTCTTTTTTAATAACTTTTGATCCCTTTTACCTACGCTTCCCTTTATATTTTTTCTCACACCTTTTTAGACTCGTCTATCTCCAATTTTATTTACCTTCTATTTATAAATAACTTTTCTCCCTTTACTTTCTTTCTCTTTGCTTCCCCATTTCCTTAACCCCACCACCTTTTATTCTTAACAAACGTCTGTATCTCCATATATATTTCTTCTATTCAAATATTCTAAGAACTTGAAAACCTAAATTAACTACACAAAGTACTTTTCACAGCTCATTGAATATTGTTACATCAATGTCTCTCAAATTATTATATTATTACAAAAGCAGAATAATAGACAAATACATAATGAGAAGATTTTGAATAAGCACGACGATAAAAGTAGCAGAGGCTTAAATTTTAGCAGAAGTTAAATCTCCAAAAATAAAATATGACTTAATCATATTAAAAAAACTGGAACCAACTCCATGAGAGGACTTAAAAAAACTTAGTAACGTAAATTTGAAAAACAATACAAGGTAATTAATAATCTAAACAGTCTAGATTAAAAAAAAATTGTTTTGTGTTAATCTCTTTACCGTTTGTTTGAGATGAATTACAACAGTCCTTTTGTAGTTGATGAAGTAGATTGGATCAAGAGTGTGTTTAGTGAGGACTTAATTCCTAAAATTTGTTTGGCATAATAGTATATTTAAAAAGTCACCTCAGAAATTATGTTGGAAATAAATGGTACGGAACACCGCACGGACTTTTTAGAACTACTAATTTAAAAATGTAGATATTTACTCATAGCTTGTAATATATGTGAAACTAAATACTGTACACTAGCAAACCCAAGCATAAATTGCACTATACTTATGTAAAACTTTTTTGAGTCCCAGTTTTAAATTTTATATTTTTATTTTTAAAGAATTAATGTCCTCATTTGTATGTTTGGACCAATAAAAAATATTAATATTGGGTCCACAAGGATCAACACTTCGTACTAAAATTTCTACTTCCGATCGACATTTTATTAGGTGCTGCACAACTTCAGGTCAGCGCATTGATATTAAATTTCTCATTTATAAATTTTGACCAATAAAAAATGTAAATATTGACTATTGAGTACAAAATAGAGATAGATCATTGCTGTGCAAACATTTCTCCTAAGAGGTTTAAGGAAAAATAACATAAACCTTTTTTAGAGACTTATATTTAATTACTCTATGGCATTGGAGAATTATTGCGTTAAAACTTAAGTAGTATATCTTTTCAACTAAAGCTCACAAAATTG
>CABFWB010000957.1:103193-121179 GCA_902151455.1 Timema bartmani
CTTAAAGTTATTTTACTGAAATATTTAGTGTAGCCATTTTGTTTGGAATATTTATAATGTTTATAAATGAAATTTAATCAAAATCGTTAGAGCCGATTTTGAGAAAATCGACTTTTTCTTGTTTTGCCATTAAGTAAACTACCCTTAATTTTAAGGTTATATATCCAATTCCAAAAACGCCTCGGGGTAACACTATGAAAACCCTAGATACCTAGTTTTAGCCCGATCGGTAAAATAGTTTAGGCTCTATTCCGAGGTACAGACAGATTGAGATTCAAAAATCACTTTTTCGGATTCAGGGAGTCAAGATTCATCAAAATCTCGAGTTCGATTTTATTGACGATCACAATACTTTCTCTACCTGTATAATAGCGAGAAAGTAAAAATATATAGATCGCTAGTCAAGGTTTCTGTAATAATTGTTTTAAGATTTTTATTCTTGCAAAGCTTAAACTATTTAGGTAATAAAAATGTTTTCATAGCCTAAGCTTGTCTATTTATTTTGTTAAGCCTATTTATAAAAATTTAAATCATATTTCAGAGTTATTATTGTGTTCATTTTTATGATAGTATTAAAGAAATTTTTTTATACCAAAGGAACTCAAAATTTGATATTTTCTTAAACACCTTTAACCAATTTTGTATGAATTTATTTAATTTATAGAAAGTAGTATGTACTAGTTATGACAGCTTTAGTTAACTCCTAATATAATTACCTCTAGCAAATGTGTTTTCTAAGATCGTAGGGCAAAGGTTTTTAAATAAAAGTGATGGATAAAAAAATCTTTCATAAATTATTATTATTATTATTTCTTGAATCGTGTATTTATTTATCACCCGTGTCACATAATTATATGCTACTAGTTTTTCTCATTTTAGGGTATGTAAAACATTTTTAGATATGTGTATCTGATTCTTCATACATAGGCCTACTGATTCTTAATAGGCCTATGTCAAGAAAGCTTATTATAAGACTGGACGGTAAATAACAAGAAGACTTATGAAAACTTTAACCCCTTTATGGGCAACGTTTAGTTTATAGTTTGCCAATGGGCTGGTTATTATTGATTTAAACTAATATATTAAGTCAGGATGAGACGACTATATTTAAGTAAATATGACAGTATGCGCCTTAATAGTATTATTGAAACTATAAAGTTGACAAACCACGTTAGTTTATCTGATTGTGTTTGGGTTTTACCAGATTGGATTTACACGTATTAGTTTATTCTCTTATCCTGCTAATATGGACAAATTAACAAACAAAACTCAAAAATATAATAATTTAAAAAAAATTCCAACAAGAATAATGTTGGCAGTAGATTATATCATTTATTTTTCTGTTTCTACAAATCAAAATGTGGTAAATTCAAAATGAATAATTATGTTAAACAAATCATATATATATTTTTAATCTAAGGCAAATCTCAAGACCTCGCCATATTTGTTTTGCCAGACGGGTTTTACAGTGGGATGACTTTCTTGGCGCTAGCCGCCAACGGTTTCCCGAGGAAACAGAATTAATTTGACAAGCGAGCATGAAAGAGCCTTTCAATCTTGCCAAAAAGATACATTCACAACATTTTTAAGGGTTTTTTTACACGCCACAATTGACATAAGAACGATGGCTTTACCTCCCCTCCGAAGGAAGTTGTGCTACGTATTTTTATCGCTCAAGAAAAGTCTGTTGTCCTTTGCTGGGTTTGAACCCACGAACATTGGATCCTGAGATGAGCACTTTGCCTCAGCAATACTGAGGTCAATTAATATGAGCTATTCATACATTCAAATAACCTAAAATTATATTCATTTGCCTAACGGTCTAAACTCTAAGGCGTAGCCCTCGTGTTAAACTTTCCTGTTGATGACGGGGAGATTGGTGTTCTAATCCCAGTCGTGTCAACTAAGGCTGTTTTTATTTATAAAAGTTTTCCCTCTCTCCTTCCACACAAATGTGGGTATATTATCTTAAAAATTCTTCCTTACTCATCCTTACCCCATTAAAGCATATCATATATGCGTATAACTTGATACCAAAAACACTTAAGGCCCGCTGCGGTGACTTAATGTTCACACAATATAATGGGGCACCGGTGACTTAATGTTCACACAATATAATGGGGCACCGGTGACTTAATGTTCACACAATATAATGGGGCACCGGTGACTTAATGTTCACACAATATAATGGGGCACCGGTAACGTGGATATCGGGTCTTGAACCCTATTTGGTTGTATCGAGGATAGTTTTTCCTAAATAGTTTTCCAATTTCAACACCCAAATGCAGGTACACTTACTCAAATTAGAATTTATCCATCCTAAACATATCAGAGTAGTTTGTACATATTGCATATAGCCTAAACACGTGATGAAATAACAACACAATATTAAATATTTTAAATACTATTTACAAAATAATATCCATGTTTAAAAATGTATAGTTTATTTTGTGTTTTTACTATTATTAGTAATACAATATTAAAAAATTAATATAAATTCAGAGTGTAAATATTTAATGTTCACATGATGGGTGTTGTTGCACGCTTTATACCTTACAAACATGGTTGACTGTATGTACCATTCTTGTTCCAAGATGCAAGTTAGTAAAGAGACAAAACAAGTTCTTAGCACTCTGATATGAAACAAAACAATTACGGTTAAGATAATATAAAGAGCTTTAGGGTATATTATTTAGCTGTGAGATCAAAGTAAAGATATTATTTACCCAGGACCAGTCGAGGTCCTCCGTGTCACGTAATCGGTCGAGGGTGAGCGTGGCGCTCGTGTAGTTTTAATTTAGATTGTCATAATTTTTCATTTTATTTTTTATTCATTATAATACTTTATGTTTTTTATACTTTATTTTTACTGAAATCATTGAGATATCTTATTAATTAGACAATGATTTTTTTCCAAAATTCCAAAGTACAAATACAATAACAAAAACATCTAAAACAATAAGTAAAGTTACTATTTTATTGTAAATCTATCAAAATATTTTTGAATAATAATTATAATAATAAAGCTACGTATTTTATTTTTAAAAACTACATATTATTGTGTTTGATTGTCTTTTAACATAATTTCTTATTCTGACCTTTTCAAACCAATTAGATATAATAACAAATTAATATTTTATAATCTAAAATAACATATTTTCTGCTAAAGGGGATTATAATGTTTTTCTTCACTCATTTATTCAATCATTCATTCTGCATTTTTATCTTTAACTTGACCTTGACCAGAGCACCGACAGTAGATTGTAGCCGTGGGTTCCCTGCAGATAGGAGCAATGCAGGTTGCGCATCTAGCCGTAGTCTTTGCGCTTTTTTTTTCTTTGGAGAGAAATTACATTTTACTCGTTCTAGAGTATGAAAAGGTTCTGGTGCTGGATGTGGCTCTGGTAGATGAAGATACTTATCCTGATCTTCAGCTCATTATGACTCCTTGCTGCGTTAAGTCTTGAAATCATGTGGTTTCTCGTTAATTTGGGCCTCAGACAACGTTCCTAAACGTTCAAAGTCACTCATAATATTATACAGATTAAATACTGAATTGACATACCAAAAAATATCTTCAGTATAAGGACACAAAAATAGTACACAAATTAAAAAATAAAAATCTAAAATGTTAGACAATAATAAAAAAATGTATATCAATACAAACGTATGTTATAATGGTGGCACAAAATAATGTTTACTAAATGAAAATAAAAGAATAAATAAATAAATTAATGGACCTGAGTTTCTACTCAATACATAATGTTATAGTTGGATAAATTTAAGAAAAAACCCAAAAAACAACCCCTTGGTTCATCAGCTAATACTCAACACACAACGGTCGAGGATGAGCTCTACGCTCATTATAAACGCAGTCTTAACTGTTTTTTTTTAGCGTAACACGCACTGAAATTGGAGTTAGCCTCTATCAGTGATGTCAACCCACACGTAACACCTTGATTGACAGCTAGATAGCAGCACATGTCAATAGCTAATCTCTGGCTAAAATAGTTGGTGAAATAAAACGAGAGTGAGCGCTGCGCCCACTCCTCGACCGTTCCTGGGTTAGTGGTGATCCTTATTTGTTATTATCTGGGAAAGTTTTGAATAATTCACACTTTAGTACCATCCAAATAGCCGTGATGAAATAGTTGATAGCCGAGAGGTATAAAGATCGATCTTCTTAGTCTCGTTAAATCTGTTTACATAGTATATGGCATCTTTTAGGTGTACAATAATTAATTTCAGTGGTTATATTTTCAGGGTCACTAACGACGGAGAGGTCAGGGATAGAATTTAGATCAGGATTAATGAGTTTTTTTTCCCCTCAACAATTTCCCACTCTCCCTCAACGCAAATTTTAGTTTATTTCCTCTATACCTGATCTTCCTCACCTCTACACCATGAGTAATAACTATTTATCCCTCCCAGGGGAATATTCTCTTAAGTCAGCCTTCTTGCTGGTCCAAATCACAGAGTGTGTGGTAGCTTTAGTCCCAGCGTCAATTTAGACGCTTTATCAGTTTTTTTGTGAATCTCCATGCTAAGTAGGACCTTTTTCTTAAAAATATCCCAACCATTTTTTCCATGACATTAGACACCCTGTCATTATAATGCCTACACACACACACTACGATTACCGCATAGTCTAATGCATCACTATATCAATGCACTAGACTTAAGACAACGGGGAGATCAAAGTTCAAATCTCGGTCAGGTGTAACAAGAATGTTTTTCTTAAACCTTTTCCCACTCCGCCTCCATACAAATGCGGATAGACTTTCTCTAAATATAACCTTACTCATCTCTAACATAAAACACAATTATTTATAAGTTAATATGTGTATAATACGAAAAGGATGGTAATGTATGAACGACTTTTTTTTCACGGTGTCCGGGCTCCTGTTAAGGCTAAAAGGTGGCAAAAATTAAATAGCGTCCATGCATTCACGGATTAGTGTAAATTATATTTATGGATATGTAAACAAGGCCGTAGCCAGGGGGAGGTTTTGGGGGTTCAAACCCCCCTCGAAATCTTATGAACAAAATATATATGGCTTTAGTTATGGTTCAAATAATATCAAATTTAAGATACAAATACAAATTAGGGGGCTGTGTTACCATAAAAAGCACTTCATAGAAATTCTGGAGGTGTTAAATATTTAGAAATTTTTCTAGCCTTTGGCATTTTGGGAGTTATTTTACCATAAAAAAACACTTCACAGAGCTTCAAAAAGGGTTTAATATTTAGACATTTTCCAAGCCTTCAGCAGCTAGGGGGTTATTTTACAATGAAAGACAACCCACTTCAGAGAGCTTCTAGAACTGTTTTATCATTTAGTATTTTTTCTAGCTTCCAGCAATTGGGGGATGTGCCCACCAAACCCCCCCTGAAATTATTGGCTGGCTACGGCCTTGTATGTAAATAGCCTTTATGAGTATTACGACTTAGGTGCATAAATGTACGTAGTTGACAAATTTAAATCTATAATTAATGCATTGAAATTATGTGTCAAATATTATACACTAGAATAATACCTGTTTAAAAATCAACGACTTCATTTCTGGTCGTGTAAGGTGACTTATCGACATTTGTTGGACAATGATTGCACATGGGAATCATTTTAAGTGAACATCAAAATCTGGCAGGTGCATTTCAATTAAATACTATATATTAGATCAAATATTTACTGAATTAAAAATGTGAAACCTTTTTTCGATTGAAGATATCATCATAAAAACATTTTTTGCATATACTTTTTGTTTTTTGAAGGCTCCCTTGGGAATTTTCGATCAATAAATATTCCTATTTTTTTCTGGTAAGGCCTACCTGCTTGAAAAATCTCAGCTTCCTATGCCTACTGGGACTCTAGACTATTTGAACGTTATTTTTCTGAAAACTCTCTCCACCCCTCACCCATTTTAGTAAGCCCCTTGTGAATTTTCTCTCACCAAATATTCCTGAACCCTTTTGGGTTGGGGGCAACTTGTCTTGTTCTGAGCGTTATGATTTTTTCAACTTTTGTTTTTTGGAAATCTTTTCTATAACACTCATCACAAAGGTTATAAATTAACAATTTACTGGACACAAATCTATTGCACTGTGTTAACATCGGGGATAACATTTCAATCCCAATATAAAGGTAAGTTGATAGTTTGGTTGTATTTCAAAATAAATAATAACAGTAAATTCTCGCTCTCCCATTTTATTTCTACTATTTGATTAGTTATAATGTCAGTTTTTTTTGTTAATGTCTCTACGTCTCTCAATCTTAGTCGAGTCTTTGAATCTTTTGGATGTAACTTTACTATAACTTAATCCTTAATATTTACCCATTGGTTTGTCTCAGACCTGGTGATGGCGTAATTCGCCGAAACATGTCGTCACCCAGCCAAGAGTTGCAACACATTTTTTAAGGAGAGTAATCAAAACATCACAGTCAAGGAACGTCACTTAAATTCAGTTTCTCTAATTAATATTTTTCTTTTATTACACTTCTTTTATAGCAACCAATAACTTATATATAAACAACATATATGTATTAAAAATATCATAACTGATTAAGAATAACCCGGATGAAACATTTCTTATTCACAGCAATTCTTTAATTAATCTTTTCGATAGTTAACAAAAGCATTTTTTAAACCATTTGACTTGGATATCAAGTTCTTAATATTAATCCAAACACTTATTATAATTTTGTGGAACCATGTTGTTGGTTGTATCTCAATTTTAATTTTAATATTTTTCATGTTGTATTTATATTGTCAGCAATTTTTATATGTGGAAGTTTCACAAATTAAGTATCTAGTCAATTAATTCACTTTCTATCAATAACTTTTTTATTGTTATTGTTTAAATATTCCTTTTAAACATTTTGACGTGAATACGTCTTTAAATTTGCTACCATACGGAGGCAATCCAAAAAACCTAACTATAACAAAATCGGGGGATACAGTTTGGTGTTGTAGTTTCGAATCTATCCTCTACATCCAAAATTATACCACTGGATAGCTAAAGGAAAAAAGAATTCATTACGATAAGCGAGAACAGTGACGCATCGCGTGCGGTGGAGGGGGAAGCGCCGCCATTTTGAGGTTATTTTGCTGCGTATCGATATTTGCAATTAGTATAACTTTTGACTCGGAGAAGCTACGATGTTCGTTTGAGTTTTAATCGTCAGCTGTCGTCAAAATCTATCGATTTTGTTTCCTTGCTTTTATCCTAAATACATAAATAAATTTTTTTTTATTTAAAAATTATAACCCGTTACATAAACGTATTCACGTACAACACATGGCCGTGTCCATGACACAGCCACACCCCATTTTTTGGGCTGTTACTGGTATAATTGGTCATTCAAGTGAAGGGGTGCTGTTGAATATTTCGTTGTAGTATTAACGGCTCCAATATAGTCATTTGACAATCTACACTTTTTATAGCTTATTAGTTCATTCTTTACAATATTCTGCTACTGCATGATAGTATCTTGTACAGATATAATGTTTTAACTATTTATGGAAATTAATTTTGTTCTTTAAGAATCTCTGAGGCAATATTTTTGTAATATTAATATATCTGTTTTAATCGATTTGATTTCTTGATGTAACAATTACTCTTTGAATAAATTAATTCCTTGTTATATTATTAATTTTTTTGTTTAGTTGACTAAAGAAATGTACCAATTAATTTAATTGTTGTTCTACGTACGTTCCTTATATTATAAATATCATATTTCTTCTTACTAAAAGTAAAATGAATATAACTAAAATATGTTTATTGTTTGCACTAGTTATGGTGTTCTCAAGATTGGGTGGAAGTATAAATATACTATTGATTCTTCAGGCGGTACTAATTAGGAACTGACCGGTCACAGTATCTCGCTATTTACTATTTGTAAAATGATAGTTCCTCTTCTAGGAAATTAATCTTTGTGTTTCGTTACTCTCTATGGAGTTAGCTCATGCTAGCTATCTCATTTAACTACCATCGTAGTAACTCTTTAAACTAGGACTTACTAGAATTTGATATAATTAACTATTATTCGACTATAATTAATGTATAGACATTTCAGGTATAAGTCTAGTAATCGATAGGCTGGATATTTGTTATGTATTGTAGCATAGCTTTAAATTAATATTTTCTTCCTATTTATATTGCCGCTGTGTTGAGGCAGACGCACTTTCGTAGCAGAATGTGCGTGAGTACTATTTTGAGGAGTTACTAGACTCAACAATAGACTCAACCTTAATTCTGTTGATTCCTAGTTACCTAGGTGTTTACTTCAATACTTCCTTGTTGTGATGTATACTTCTATGGTAACTGATTTAATTTATCTTAATTAGCAAAGGACTGTTTATTCTAAGATCTAATTAAACCTTATGTAATCCTATTAACTTGTTTGAATTTAAATAAACTTATTTGTTAAACGTGTATAGTTCTGTTATGTTTTATCCTTCCCAAACCTTTATTGGATAAAATTGTAAAAGTAGCCGTCACTTCTTATATTAGATAGGAGAAGCGACGAAACATTATTACTGTCGATACTTCCCAAATCCCGTTAGAATTAAGAAGATTATTTAAAGATAAGTATGAAGGTAAACGCAGTGCTAGTATTTAATAAGCTCACAACAATTGGACACAGACCACTTATCTAGTATTCATTTAAATGTAGCTATAACTATTTAAATATTATATTTCTTTTAAATAAATAAATCTGGTCGGAAGTGTTGTGAAATCGCGTAACTTTATGGCAGTTTGATTATTTAAAGCTGTTCAATTTAAAAAATGTAATATCTTGTTGATATTAAAATGGAGTGTATATTTTTAGCGGATGAGTCAATACCAATAATACAATACTGCATGTATTGGAACTAAATTAAATATATAAAAATATGTTTGACCTTTGGAGGTATATATAGATATTTTGAAGCTATTTTAAATAAATAATATTTGTAAATATTTCTTATTTGAGGATATTGACTACCTGTTACGTAGTGGCAAGGTAAGATGGGATTTCCCAAATTAATGTTTTAGGTTTTATTCGGTGGAACATGACAGTGAAACAAAAACCCACGATTCTTATATATTCTTAAAATAGTCTCACATTGTCATAAAACTAGTTTTTGGTCTTGACGTAATCTTTATTTGTAAACATTCTATTTTTGATATCGTTTGTATCTTAGGTTTTTGGATATATTAATCAAAATGGTTATTTGAAATCTTCCTGCCAAAATGTTGTTTAAAAATATTCGTGGAAGCTTATTTCCAACTAGAATATGAAATAAGAAGTGTATTTTGAAATTCAAGCAAATGCTGTTCAGGTGCAAACAGTAGAGTGAGTGTATATACTCGCCATTGGAAGAGGGGAGGTTTTATAAACCCATAAATAAGATACGTTGCAGGCTAAACTTATCATTTTATTTTTTCTTTATGTTTCATACATTTGCGTCTAAGTGTGATAGTGTTTAGAGCTGTATGCAATAACGTGACTAAGTGGATGCTAAGTGGCACTAATGTGAGTTTGCTTGTGTCATGGGTTAAAAGGTGGAGCGATATATGTGCTCGGGACCACACTATCTTTCCACTAAGCATTCACTAACGTTCCTGCATACCACCCATATCTTGTGCATCAAGTTAATATGTAGCCTACTTCGCAAAATAGTTTAGTATTCACAAAACACCTTTAATAGCATATATTTTGTTCACATTTTAAGACAAATTTCAAGTTATTTATTTCAAAGTCAACATCTCATTTAACTATGTAGCCACATGTGTGTGGCCTTCCTAAATAAATAATATTACAAAATTATACTGTATCTTATCCAATTTTCACTAATGAATAAAATAATTATCATTGACTTTAGTAAATGTATCTAGTTTTTAGATACATCTAAACCTACATACTTTAGTAAACATACTTGCCAATTTGATGTTACCCCTCTATACCCAACATAAACTACCTATCACGAAATAGAATATGTTTAATTTGTAGATTTTTTTATAAAACTATATCTTAGACCGGAAACAATTATTCTGTAGATTCTTACTTTCCTGCAGTTAGAAATTAGCGTAATTTTTTTACGGATACAGCCATTACTTTGTACATTTGTCAATTAAATTTAATTAAGGACAAATAACCACTATACATGGGTATTGAACCCAGGACCTTTGTCCTAGCGAGCATGTCACAATTATTGGATAGCTCAGCGAGTGAGCATTGGTACTATAAGCCAGATTTCCCAGCTTTGACTCCCGTGTCCAGGTGAAGCCATTTTCCAATAATATTTAAATTAATATTATAATTTCATACGTTTTAAAATAAGATTTTTATACAATTTGATCTGAGATTATAAAATGCACTCGCATTAGTGTGAGAATAGGATGGGGAACACAGATTGATATACTATATGTAAGAATTCACCCACAGTGTACTTGGACTAGATTAACCTCTAACTCCCTTTAATCAGCAATTCAGTTTATTGTGGTATTGACATCTTAAAACGTGTGACCAGAGGTATAGGTCTAAAATGTGTTGCCGTTTTTAACATAACGAAATATCACTGAAAATGAAAGATAAGTTAAAGTTGTCCAATCTGGATGAACCGTAGTTTTGGGAGTTATTCACTATAAGGGATGTAAAAAAGTGAAATGCGCAATATGTCAAGCAAATAACACATTTATTTGCAGTATGATACAATACGAGGAATAAGATGTGGTTTTTTGTCATAAACAAAAACAAAATGAGTCCTACAACTTGTTTAAATTCATCAAATTTCCCTTTTTAACAGTAACTGTAGTGCTGTTGTATTTTATTTTTTATGATATGAGATTACAATCCGAGCTTTTCGGTAAATATTAATACAGTTTAATAAAAGCTGTTCCGGATAAACAAGAAATTAGTATTATCACGATTTGGATGAACGTATTTCTAGTGTATATTCTTTATAAAGTTTAAATATAATTTATTTGAGAATCCATACGGTTTTGTTTCATTGAAATGAGAATTAAAAGAACACGAATCTTGTAGAAGTCTTCAGTAATAATGGCTGCCAATGTTCTCTCTCTAGAGAAAGTTTTATTTCTTATCATGATCATCTCTACTTGAGCTCCCCCGAAGGTCCTAAACTGCCGCATGTTGACATTCAACTGTCTTCAGTGCTCCCTGTTGCCAAACTTACAAGTAGTATGGAGAATTAGGTGTGTAAACAAGGTAGCATGGTTCCCTCAGGTAGGTAGCCATGCATGAGGAACACAACGTAAAACCGCGTTACTGAAACGGGGAAATGGTACCATTCCCACCACAATGTCGTGGGTTCGAGACCCTCTGCTCTTGAAACACAGTGCAAGAGTATTATTATTATTATTATTATTATTATTATTATTATTATTAGCACCGCGTCTTACTACCCGTTTGGGTTATACACACTTACGCTAATGTGCAATGGTAGGGTGATTGTGAGATGAAATGGAGGACCTACAGTTTAACGTGGAATCCGAACCACGGTGGAGGCCTGGCATTCCACACATTCACAAGTTGTGATTAATACACATCTTGTCAGAGGTGAAGGAAGGGTTTGGCAATCTGATAAATCTGTGCCGGGGCCGAGGATTGAACCCCCGACCCTCAGCACAGAAGTCCGACACCATACACCTAGACCACCAGGGCACCCAAGTGTAATATAATTTAGTAAAATACACAGAAAACTATTTAATTTAACTGTATAACTTTTAAAAACAAAGTATTATTAGTAGTTAAAATTTATAAATACAAATAAACTGTTTCTATAAAGCCTTAAGAAACACGATCAAACCTCAAGAATAGATTTTTAACAGAATGATTGGTGGCTGGTTTAAACCATTTCTTAAACGTAATGTTTGTAAATGAAGTAGATTCAAAACTACACTTAATATTAATTATTTGGTAAAAGTATTTTATCATAATGGAAATTAAATTAATCTAGTAGACAATTGCATGTTGAATTGCAAACAGATTAAATTTGTCAAGTTTCTAAGCTTATTTGTATGTTGTTTTATTTTAAAGTTAGCATTGAATAAAAGTCTAGCTAGTTAAACTTTCAACAGTTTTTAATTAATTCTTTGTATGAAAATTCTTAACGCAAAAAAGAAAAGAAAAAAAGGATTTCATTTCTTACCTTTATATAGGAAAAAGTATAATTGCAGAAGCCCTTCAAGATGTCTTTGTTTACCCTACAGATCTTGAAATAACTGCTTGAAAAGGTCTATTGAGAGAACTATTTACTTTTTTTAAACTAAACTTTAGAAAACAAATAAAATGTCTGAAGGTTTAAAATATAGGAACAGTGTTTTGTTGTCTAGATGTATTTATTTAAATTAGCTTGTTTGTAATAGTTGTAAATTATAATAACTATAAAATATTATATTTTAAAATCTATTGAACTAAGACTAACTCTACTGCACTCTACATTATGTAATCACTGCTAATATAAATATGATATAATATTATATATTCTTGGGTCTTATAATTATTAAGTAATTATTTGAAAAATTTTAAGTAGTTTCAGATTTATAAATGACTATTAAACTATTTGCTGCTCAAAATTAATTTGAATAATTGACTAGTTATTTTTTCATGAAACACCTTAACGTAGTCAGTAGTGCCTCTAAATACTACTTTAAGGATTTTGGATTTAAATCCCGACATTAACGAAAACATACATAATAAAATAAATTGAGGCTTCTTATCCAGATATTAGCTAACGACCGGGGGACTGGGTGTTGTGTGTTTGGATATAACTTGTGTTCTGCTATAATTAGCTGGTTCAGAAAGTGCAAGATAGATACCCTAGATAAGTAAATAAATCCCTCACAGTAAATTGAAAATTACCATTTCTGGTAATTATTGCCAAGAAATAATATTAAACAACCTTCTCAACCATTTCACTCCTTAAAAAAACCATTTAAGCTTATCTTTTTTTAAATAAAATCCCTAACGTTTAAGTGATTAAGAATCATAACGCTGTGGTAGTTTGTTATAAAAGACATATTGATTTCTGTAATTAAATGCCCCATCTGGAAATAATATTAGATGTAAAATATTGTTGACCAATGAGAAAAAATTTTGACTCTTCTAATGAAATTTGAATCAAGTCACAGCACTGGAAAAAGAACGTTTTTTTATATCATACTACCATTTTGTTCTTCCCCATTCTTTTCAGTTTTTAAAGCCTCCCAAACTCCCCCTTTAGTACTCCACTCCTCCCCTTAATCCCCCTGCCCCGACTGTTCTCCTTTCTACAGTCTTCTCCATTACACTTTCAATATATAACCTTTACCTTTTCTTCCCAACTAACTTTTCAAACAAGTTTTTAATCTTCTGGGGATTTTAATTCGCATACCTCGAGCTCTATCTTGTAAAAGAACTCCTCTTCCAATTTTATCTGCCCTATTTTCTTCTCCTCATCTTTTCTTCTCCTTTCCTCTCCATAGTAACTTAGTTCCTCTCTTTATCAACCTTCCTTAAATCATCATTTTCTCCTTCTTCTCCTTAACCGAAAGATATTCCCCCCCTTTGACGTCCTCTGTCAAGTTGTCGTTATCTATCTCCCTTTCTCCTTCTCCTTTCTAATTCTTCATCTTTACTATCGTTTCGGCACCCCCCAAATTTAGGCGCTGACACAAACGACTGCGCCCTGTTCTCTTGTAATCTACATCTATAACATTCAATGACAGCAAGGGTCTCTTGTGTAAGGTGGGTTGAGCGTACATGTCTTTTTTCATTAGTGGGACTTCATCTTATTCATTCTTTCAATAAGTCTTTAATATTTTCTTACGTTATTATCGTTATTTTTACATCTCTGTTCTCTTTCACGTTGGGATAGTAGCGCTGGACCAAAAATATACCAAACAGTATCACTCTCCTTAAATTATTATAGTATGTATCTTGTTCAAATCAGCGCCGAAAGGATCACTTTCTCATAAATTGTTAAAACTTCAAACGTTCACCGGAAGGAGAGAGAACTATCAACTTTAGTCGTGCAACAATTCACACGCTGGAAGAAAAGTATGTTGACCCGTGTGATAAACAGCTGATTATCAACATATCTTCTTTTTGAGAGATCAAACATTTCTTAAAAAGAATAATTTCATGATGAATTTTTTTTTTCAAATAATGGTGCTGTTTAGTGAATCAAGAAACACAGCACGAGAGTGACACACGCACTTTCCATTCAACGAGTTATTTAAATTCATCTCCCAGCAGTGGATGCAGCTGTCTTCTGGTAGATTTGATTTCTGCGATTGAGTATGTTGGTTCAGTCACGTGGGGGTACTGATTGATTCAGTTGGTTGAATCTCCCAAACAGATGTCTCGCAGAGCCGAGGAAGTTGAAACTATTTCAAATCGCACCGCGTGGATGGATCGTGCTGATACCCTGTGATTGGGGCAGAGCTCGTTACGAGGTCAAGGTATCTGCTCTAGTTTTACGGTGAATGTGGGAGTCTACAGTAAAGGGGCGATAATATTAGTAGAATTTTCCTTTTCCAAACATTTGTGTTGATCTGATCTTTAATTGAACCCAAGCGAGCAATCCCGCAGGCTTATGTCGACTGTATAGCCAGTAGCAGGATGGTCCAGGTTCGAGCCTCAGCCGAGTCCTCTCATAGTGGTTTTCCACGTGTGATTTAATACTGTGATTTTCTTACTTTCTTTATATGCTAATGCAAGTTTATCTGCTATAAACAACTTTAATTGACATCATCACTTATATTAAGACGTTAAGGTCCTTGTCCCTGTCAAGTGCAAGTCTAAAACCTATTTTGTGGGATGGTGGGCGGGAGGGTGAAAGGGCGTAGCTTGGCTTCAAAACTGAACAAAGTATCTTTCCGCGCCAACAAGAACAGATGGATCACGGAAACCGTAGATGGCGCTAGCTACCGGACAGGTCTTGCGGAAAAATCATATGTATGGAAATATCAGTTTTCTCGAGAAAGAGTTAAATTTTTATATTAATATTTTCAACACCCCTTCTAAGATAATGTATCAATGTTTATTAATTGTTACATTTTCTTATTTTTTTATTATGAAGCCAGCAGTTTTCTATTGAAAAATGTCAATTTTATCGATATTTGGTCACTGATAAAATTATATAGGAGGTGTGTATATAAAAAGTATAGCTTAATCAACATGCTTCTTTTCTTGAACAAGCCGTTTCCGAAAAGAACATTGCAAAATAATAAAAATTCTTGAAGATAACCGTTTGTTCCCATGGCTCTGCATTTACACGTCAAATGAAAAGGGCCAATCACCTTAATATCAACTGTATAAACTATTAAGCTCAACACAGGCATTAATAAATTTAAAGTAAAACTGGCCTCATTAATTTAAAATCCATACATAAAATATTTAAAGGTTTATTTGACCTTGAATGAAGCGTGATATGTTATCAAACTAGTTTTTTGCTAGCACCGCGTCTTACTCGGGTTATACTCCTATGTACTAATTAATCTAGTGTTCTAGGGATTAGTAAGGTTTAATTTAGAACAAATGTTCACGCATTTGTGTGTTGGGAGGGTGTAAAAACAGTTAAGAATATCAACTTCAGCACACCCAACCAGAATTGAACCCCAAAAACTTGGTCATCGGCAGTTTAATTTATTGTAAGAGTGACGCCTTGACCATGCGGCCACCGAAACGAGTAACTAGTTCGATTGGTTTGGGGTTTATCTCAGTTAAATTTTTATATAGTAAACGTCAATGGTACGATTTAAAACCTCATGCCAAATATGCTGGAAATAATTTAGTAATAAACAATAACAAGAAACCAAATTTTAGATAACTTTGTTGTTTTTATACCATGAAGAACTGTTTATAAAATACAAACTTTTATTTGCAGCCAACATTGATCACATTTTACTATATTATTATTCGTATATCTTATTTTATATGTAGGCCTATTGATAGCTCTATCCATTTGCAAGCTACAGAACTAATGACTTGGCGTATGAATATAGGAAAATGTATTTTAACTTTTGTAACTGTCAAATAATCTTCTTTCTATCTAAATTGGACTGCACTATTTTTAAAGAATAGATGAAGGTTTATAAATTCTGTAGACATTTCATCTTACTCTTCCTGCTTCCTTAGATTAATAAGATAAGTATATAATAGTAAATACACTGGCAACAAAGTTTACTAAAGTTTAAACAACGTCAATTATTTAATAAAATACACATTGAGCTTTGTATGAATGAACATATGTAACGCCCTGGTAAACTCTATATTTGTTTCAATACAATTTGCCCCATGATGTATTTTTCTTTCAAAAAGCCCATTATCCAGTTAAATAAACACTATCTCATGGATACTAATTCCATATTATCTCACTATTATAAATTGTGAAAGGGTTCATTTATTGTGATTATCTGATTCAGAAGACCTTATATTCACATCTATAACAAATTGTGCATGTAATCAAATCTGTCTTCATTGCAATTTTACTAAGCGTAAATATAACGAGATTGTAATAAAGTTTAACTAATCTAAAGAGAAATTACCTTCTTGAAAGTTCTTGTGTAAGTATCGATGATGGAACATACAATTTATAGATACTTATTCAAGAGCTAAGACCATTTTGACAAGTCGGACAACTTTAATAAACTCAGTAGTGTGTGTAGCAGAGTAATAGAATTAGCGTCAATTTCCCAACCTCTAATGGATGACCATTCTGAACACAAACAAAACGCTGCCATTGGATTGGATATAACATTATTCATAGCTCGGAATTATCACTGTCTAAAGGAGACCTTACATTATTATTACTGAAACAAATAAAACCTTACGTCATATTTATAAAAGATTTTTAACATGTTTTAATAAATTATTTTTCAAATGTATTGTATTGTTGTCTACCTTCAAATATTCCTCATTTTTGTATATTTTGAATAAGGTACTGAACACATTCCGATGGTTACATAGTATAAGGCGTCCGTTAAAATAATAAACTGGATTTCTTATGGAAGAGAGTATGAGGTTCAAATCGTGTTTAGTAGGAGTGGTTTCCTGCAATGTTATTTGGATTCCAAATCCCCTCTCCAAGGTAATTAAGATATAGTTCCGTTAACATCTTCCTTGGCTCTAAAACTTAGTTAGAATACATTTTAAAATGACATCTAGACATGGGACTCGAATCATCTTGTTTCTCTTGGAATGTACTGTACTAAGTATTTGTACTATTGGCAAGATAGAGCAACTACCGAGTTACCGATGGCTATGTTATCAATGATGTAACCCCCCCTTTTATTTGATAGGTTCATAACACTATAAATAAAAGGTAGGTTGATTACAAGAGTTTTTTTTATTCATAACATACAACTCGTAGAAAAATGAGAGTGAGACATACAAAGAGTAGTCGAGTGAAAAGTCAACAAGGACTGATTGAAATAATAAATAATGGGGCAAGACCCCAAGTCTTTGAGAGAAAACAGCAAGACAATAATAAATAAATACATATAAAATTGACCCAGCGCAGAAGGCGACTAACCCAACTAGAAAGGTTAAATAAAGACAAAAAGTATTGGTGTACACAACTCATCGATGCCGATACAAATTCGACATGAGTATGCTAAATAATTACTAACTGCCATTCCAAAGCGCAAAAGAGGAAATTTAACAAACAATCAATGACTTAAATCAACCTAATCAGTTTTAACAGACACCATTCAAATTAGATCAATCTAACTATAAACTTGGCCGAAGCGCTAAGTGCGTGGGCTCACTGCCCCAGAGTTGAACACCAAGTTCATCTATTACAAAAGACTAAACCCTTAAAACTTTGACAAGCAAACCAAAACATTTCAATAAGTTTAACTTTAAGAATGATAACTAGCGCCCCAAGATGGCGGCGTAGTAAACCCCAAACCCGTCCGTGAGGCGGACAAGGCGGGTCTGCAAAAACGGAAACGGAGTTTAAATATCAAACAATCCATAATGGCTGACAGGCAAAT